>JARJDT010018237.1:0-16777 GCA_030264655.1 Leptusa sp. GC000079
ACGACCATACCCAAGTTACTAGTTTGAAGTTTTGCCAATTTAATTTTGTTATAAAATTATATGTGTGCGTGCGTTTTTTCTTAAATTTATTTATTAAGTGCAATTTTTATAATACTTTTCATTTCAGATAAGGCAGCATAAGCTGGTTTAAAGATCTGTTTTTTTATTGAAAATTTTAAATTTCAATAAATTCTTCAATTCTTCGTTAAATTTTTTAAATATTTTAACTTTTCCAATTCTTCTGGTAATCCATTATATTCTTTAACAATCATATTCTGAATAGTTAATAATATTTATTATTATAATAATTGTATCATGTCTTGTGTTATAATTATGAAAATTATTGTTATTTATTAATTTTATATTGTTGTTTTTTATTAATTTCCATTTTTCTATTTTTATTAATGAATTTAGATTTAATTTATTTAAGTTTTTGTATAGATTATTTGCTGGAGTGTATTAAGAATAATTATGGTTTAATATTTATTGAATATTTATTGAGTTATAAAATTAACGTTTGAATGTCACGTTCCAGCCATTTGTAGTAGTTATAAGTTGAGTTAATCTACGCAGTTATTTATTTACTCAACGTGCATGATGTTAAATTCGGCGTGCTTAATTAAAATTATTAAAATAATGATCGATTGATGGAACTGTATAAGTGTGTAAGATTCGATTAAAGTCGTTAGCGTTATTCGCGTATAGAATTACTGATCGTGCAGACCTCCCACCTCGCAAGGCCTCTTTCACTTGTGGTGGTTCGGCTTGAGCTGAGCTTACCACATCATTTTCGACTCGTACTTACGTATTGGGTATTGGTATTAATATGTGATCATGACCATCCAGACTCGAAAAATGTTCAGATCAACGAACGTGCTAACCAAAAACACCAACATCAAACTTGAGCTTTGGCTTAACCCAAATACATCACATCAGAATGTTTTTGAAAAAAAAACATTTCAAATTTCTTCAATTTTTGGATTGTTATAATTACAAGAATGTTTAAGATGAGAATACGATGAGGTTATATTTAAGTCGGACTTAATGAAACACGCACAGCCACAGCTTCATTGGCTACTTAGTGTCATCGAGACGTGAAGATCTAGGTATGGAACTGAGTCAACTCAGTGACTCGTTGAAACGATAATTTAGTTTCGGACAAGGGACAGCGATAAGTCTTAAATTTCAAGCAGCAAGCATCACAAAACTTATACTAAATGCTTAAAGCTAAGCGTGTATAAGATATATTAGATGTTGCTCATCATCAGAGCATGTCTGTTTTACTACGCGGTTTTATATAGTCGACTCCTCACTCATTCTACCAAAAATAATAATTAGGTATAAGTGACATGTTGACACGTTCGACACCGAAGACCGAAGAGATGCTGCGTGAAATGGAATTTAAAAGGCGATTTATTTTAAACTTAATTTTATAGGATTTTAATAAATTAGGACTGCTTCTTAAGATGCTACGCTTTTCAGGTTTTCATTTTTATTCTTGCTTATACCCACTTATAAGTTGATTTTCCTGCGATATCCTTTAATGTTCACGTTCGGTAGCTTGTATCATTTAAGTGGTTCGATTATGGCCTTTTTTCGATGCCATATACGAACGGATCATAACTGTCATTCAGCGATGCCAATACCATCGTATTCGTATTTATTTAATTTATTTTAAATCGCGTCGATGCGTTAACGTGTAGCTTAATGAGCCAATTAAGCTGTTTTTTAACTTCACTTATAGTGCGCTATAAGAATAAAATGTGCAAAAATCATGCAACATACAGGAAAATCCAATAATATACAAGTGGCAAAAACGCTTAAGTCGCTTCAATCTGAAGCAGACTTGTCTTGAGTCATTTTGAGCATTAAGGTTTAAAATTTAGTAAATTATTTAAAGCGCTAGATTGTTTAATTTTTGTAAATAATTTTTGTAAAGTTGTTTTTAGACAATAGCAGACTTTTTATAAAAAAATAGCATTTTACGTGACGCTTTTTTCAAAATTTAGAATCCATAAATAAGTTTTGTTGACACATCGCTTTGTTTACATTACTTCGGCCAGATTGAAATTATTTAATAGTATATTACGTAACTAGTATTGTAAATAGTATATTACACATTAATTGGCACGTTCAGTTTTAAATATAATTTAATTATCCGGTTAACGCATTAAAAGGTCAAAAGCTAACAAAATAAAGAAAAGTTATGTTATGCCACTTTTCTTTATCTTTAGTAGCTATGTTGCACGAATGATAAACTTATTATAAAACAAATGCTGATTATTTATTATTTTACGCTTAGTTTACAAGTCCCAGGTAGTATAGTGGTGAGTATCCCCGCCTGTCACGCGGGAGACCGGGGTTCGATTCCCCGCCTGGGAGAAAACTTTTTGATATTTTTAAGTTTCAATATGTTTTTCGATTTACAGAACTGCTCTTCTATTAATTTTTACTTTTTTAACTAGTGCGTGAAAAATACTTTTTGCGTAAAATAATCGATTTCAATCAATAAAAAATATTGATATGATTTGATGTGAACTAAACAGTATATTAGTTGGTGCTTACATAGCAAAGCGTTTGGTAATGGAACACAAATGCCTAATATGCATGTGCAAATGTGCGTTTGCGAACATTTCGCGAGTTAATTAATTGATGCGTGGGTGTCCGATGCGGACGTGCGAATCGATTGGCCGTGTAAATTAGCTAAACACCCATTGTCGACGTACATTTATGCCCTATTTCCCTATTTGCATAATAATAATTACAACTCTATTGACTTGCACCTGGACTTATGCATATTAATCACATAAATATGCAATCAATACTCGCATACTCATATCATAATAGTACGTTGTTTCGGCTTCAGACCAGGCAACAAGCACACAAAACGATTCAATGTTGACGAGAAAGTAACAAATAGTGAATCAAAATTCGTTTAGTACAATTAGGAGTTCGTTTAACATCTAATTTGAATAAAATAAACGTGAGAGACACCTGATACAATTTTTCAAAGTGTTCAATCAATGTGAATTGATGCAAGACGAATTCCTATAAAGTTAAAGTAAACGAAAGCAAGTAAATTTGATATCTGTTACATATACACTTGGTGCGCATATCACTATGATACATGTGCATGTGCACTGTAAACTGGAAAAATGTGATATCAACTTCACAACTTTATACGCATATACGTTTAGTGGTGGTGTTCAATGAATCGATGCCGATATATGAATGAACATATTATAAGTTGAAGCCATGATCGACGTAAAAGATATGTGCACAGAGGCGGACCGTTAACTTTGGGGCTCTAAGCTAACACCGTTTGGGGACTCTTCATTTTAGAATAAAAAATACTATATTTCATGCGCAAATCCTTTATTTTCAAAATTGGCAATTATTACGCTTTAAAAATGTATTTGGAACAATATCTTGAATTATAATAACCAAATGATTAAGTTGATATCAAGTTTTTGCAAGAATTTTTTCCACATACGCGACATCTATCAACACTATTAACAACTATTTAAGATTTAACTTCACATCTTCACATACAGTAAAAGAAAAATCCACAGAGCTAAGGAAAAATCGAACTTTCCATCCGTGTTGGATGAAAAATATTGTGTTCAGTTCCTTAGCTAGGTCAACAAATATCTATTACATTGAGGCATACTTAAAATTTTAAAAGCTCAAGCATGAAGAATTTTTTTTTATTATGCATTTAAATTTTTGTAACAATTCGCAACTCCGGCCCTGTATGTCCAGCAATGATGCTGCGCGAGGAGAACGCGACCTGTCCTGTAAAGTTGCAGTCGCAATTGCGTTGTTGTGGGACCTAATTTGTTACCAATTTCCCATATCATATCAGTTGTCTGGTCAATCAAACTTTAACCATATCTGGCCTCCGGTTACGTGATACACCTCGATATATTTTGCAAACAGCAAACATGTTCGTGTTCATTAGTTCATATATAAAGCAAAAAGCAAGTGTTTACCACAAAAACACTCGCTTTATAAACTTTATAAATATTAATATTTTCTTAAAAACAGATAAAGTTGTCGTTCTTCACTCTACTACTGATATTATAGGATAAATGTTAAATAAATGTATGAAGATCATTAATTATTAAATTTTCAATTTAAGACTCATTAATGTGTAGCTTCAAGATATTAATTATTAACGAGCTAATTAATACTCAAAAAGCTTTTTTGATGATGTGACATTTTAATGAATCTGAGTTGTGGGTGTTTTCCCTTTTGCCTTCTCTCCACTCAAACTGAATGCATGTATAAGGTGGCAAGAATGCAAACATTGCGTGAACATTAGCGTGTTTAGTATCCGAAGGGTTTAGATTTTGAAGGATCAATGAAGGCTCAAATACAGGGTGTCTCATTTCAACCATCACAATAAATTCCAAAATAATTGGCGAAAAATATTAAATCGTTATCTGATAAGTTGAATATTTTCATGGCAATTATTTTTCTAAATTTATAGGTATATTTCAAGGTGGTAGTGAAAATTGGACACTCTGTAAAGTTGGATGGATGGGAAATGAGCTTGCGAATGAGAGAAATTAGCGCTTTAGCGGCTTATAGTTCTCTTAATTAACTTACAACATAAAGGCGACAATAATTAATGGGAATTTTGTTGGGTGCATATTCACTCAAAGCACTCGAAGGCATTTGGAAGCGAAGCAGGCATGCCTTTTAACGAAGCCGACTGTGCGGCACACCCCCGCTTATTTACGATTAATCAAAAACAACAATAACACAAAAACAAAACCAAAAAGTCACTTTTATAACGTTATATCCTTAAAATCTATACTGTTCTATACTTCGTTCACGATTCAGATTTTTTTAAGATTGCTGTATCAATTTTTTATTATTATTAGTTATTAATTTATTAATTTGACAATGTTTGCAAGGTTGCCAAATTTATCAATATATTAAATTAATTATTAATAAAAATAATTGTTTCAATTAATTCGTTAAGGTAATTAAACCAAATCATTCAAAACGTAAATATTTGTTATTGCAAGTTAATTAATACTTAATTAATTGAACAATTGACGAAAACTATTCGAAATACAGCATTTTGTAGTCAACATTTTGTAGTCAGCATGACATAACCATATTAATTTTTTTCCCAAACCTATACTTTCAAAAATTTCAATCGTGAGCGGAGATTACTTTAATTCATGATTTAAAACACAGTGATTTTTTAAATTTTATAAAAATTTAAATGTGTATATCAGAAATTAAAATTATAATTTTTTTAAACGATTGAAAACTGAAGTTTAAAGTATAAGTTATAAAGTAATTAAAAAATCAAGTTAAACGATCTGTAAAAGTTTGACGTCGCATTGTTCATCACTAACTTTCAAAAAGACCGCTAATTGTTTGTGGCAGAACTAAAATAGTCCGCTCGATCACCTACCGCTTCCATCAACCATCAATGATTTATCTTTTTCAATGCTTCTTCAATTTTTTTTGTATACCATACTTGTAATAGTTCAGTTTTTCCCATTTTTTCATCGTATAATCACATATTGGCAATCAAGCTAATTGTAATAGCCTCTCCGGTGCTCATGGTATGCTCTTTTAGCCGAGTATTTACATTTAATTAACAATTAACGAGACTATTAACGACATAAATTCATAACGAGCAATTACTGCCTTCTTAATGCCATTAATAAATATTCGCGTCAGTCACTTATTGCTGTTTAGCATGATGAGGGCGACATTGAACCAATCTGCTTGAACGCGAGTATAAATCGCGCCTTTTTTATGCAAAACTTTTAAATATCTACAGCACCGCACAGGAAACTGTTACCGTTCAACAACTTGTTGTTTATTTACTCAAAGCGCATAGTTTATTAACACCTATGATTCAGAATAAATTTAATATTAATGGCATTGAGGTTATTGGTTTATGCTAAGCGCTTAGCTGATTTTACGCGCATTTTACGTATAACAAATTGACGACAACATGTGTGCGACAAAGATAGGGCTAATTAGGGCAAAACTAGGCAACTCATTACTCATTTTAGTACTGCCTAAAGTTAAGGTTTATACAGAAATTCAAATATTCAAATTCTGAATTTGATGTTTGAATGACAATAAGTAGCTAATTAGTTACAAACATGCAAGTCTAAGCAACCATAGGCAACTAATCAAGCAACTTTGTCATTTTGCCCGAATTATCTCTATCCTTGTCACACACATCTTGTCGCCAGCTTAAGTCGCATATGCCTATTAGTACATATTGTATAGTGATCAAATAATAATGAAGCGCAGTTGAATTTCGCGCCATAAATAATGTCAAACTCACATACAAATCTTATGTAGTTTGACATTTAATTATGGCGCGAAATTCAACTGCCCTTCAGTATTATTTGATCACTATGTATTAATATGTCTATAGCTTAAGCTAATCAATAAACGCGAATAAATTCCGCTTTGCTTGGTAAGTTTGAAATCCTTGATCATTTACCACATTATCACAAGCGCATGCACATATTAGGAGTACTTAACGGTCGCAACAATAAAAGTTAATTCAAATCAAGAGCGTGCGGTGTGGAGAGTCATTGAAGCCTTCTGTTCCTCACATTTATTATTTCATCGGTTATTCTCGTATATTATTTTTCCAATGCTTGTTCGTGCGACTGATGTATGTTTATTTGAGTGAATAAAAACCGCAAAGTATTCATTCGTTCGGACGATGAAAGAAAAAGGCTTCACTTCACATACTTACATCGAATATTGAATGTACTTGGACTTAACGTATGCATGAATCCTTGTGCATTGACTTTACCACATCCTCCCCATTTTGACCACCCATTAACTCTATCAAAAGAAAAGAGTTAGTAGATCCAAAAATGTTCAATCTTCAATCTGTTTCTACTTATAAATTGTATTTAAATTTGAAATTGGAATGCATTAGAATTGTCGTTTTTGGTATTTATAAGCAATTGTTGAAATTTTGAAATAAGTAAAACAGTTGAGTTGAGGGTTGATTGTTGATGGGGTAAATTCGAGAATAGCGCACGATAAATGGAAATGTTACCACATTCCGTTAGGGCCTAATTGTAGTGATAACAATGCAAATTAATAAATGCGTTTACAATGTGCGCAACGAGGCGTGCACCCCTTTGCACCTGCTTCGGCGTTATTAATTAGTGAATTTACCACCCGGCGACCCACATCAATGTGGTAAACTCTCTACTTTACCTATATGCGAATGTTATACTCGTAAAGTCTAGCGAATTCTACATGGTGCAATCGAATCAAAATTTTATCTGAGTGCAAACATACATGTTGGTATTTTATGTCCTATCGAGTACTTAATCTAGCAACGCACCGTAAACATGCATGCAAAATGCTTGAACAATTTTAAGAATTTAATTCGATTCACACTTATGTTTCAACGTTTAAAGTAGAATATGTAAGTTAGTTTATTAACTATAGTAATAAGTATGAAAGAATAAAAGTAATAAAAAGCTCATAAAAGAAGCATTTTCAAAGACAACAATTCTATATTTTATACTTACATAAAAAAGTATTTATTTTATTCAAACTATTTGCTTGCATCGCGATCACGCACTTTATTTTATTATTGGTCACCCTTATGTTTGTTTTTCTTAGAAAGAGCAAATATCAAGCATTATAATTATCATATTATTTCTATCTATTGTTTTCTGGTGAACACACTGTATAAAGGGAGTGTGTTATAAACAGTTTATTCAAATTTTATGGAATTAATTTTTTTAAATTAAAAAAAAAATCTCAACAAATGTTGTAGAGCTTTAAATTCTACATTTGCGGCGTAAAAATATAAAAATTGAGGATGTAAAGATTGAAAAACTGTAAATCGGAAATCGATTTTTCAAAATTTTATCAAGTTTTTAGTATTTTCCGGTCTCTTTTCAAGTTTCAAATAAATATAGGGTGTTATATTTAAAATAAAAATGAAGCTTATTTCCGGCATAACCGGAAGTGCTATCAGTATGAAAATAATTTAGAAAGAAAGAGCCGATTCAGTAAGGCAAGTGGTATTTTTTTCAGATTTTTAAAATAAATAGAACCTTAGACACACTTATAATAAAAGGTTTAAAACAGACACACTGTATTCCTGAATACCTAAGTTAGTTTGTTCGTATAATGCGAAAAAATAATAAAATAAGGCAACGCGTTTTTCTAAATTATTATTTAAGAAAAGTGAAGCGATTTTCAAAGATTACGCACATACGAGCAAGCACTAAGTGAACTAAATTAATATCCAGTGACGAAGTGTATTGTTATACGCGCGCAATTATGAACACAATGTGTTTTTCTTAATTTAAATAATTGCTCATTAGCTGAGCTTCGGGCGTTATTTGCATTTAAAAGCGCAGGAGTTTTATGCAAAAGGTACTTATGACTAATTATGTCGACCTGTTAATACACGAAGATTGCAGAAAACCACACACACACATTTGACTAAAGTCTAAAGTTAAACATCTAACAACTACCTATAAAAACGCTATAAACAAAAGCACCAAAGCTCAGAAACAAGTTAAGAATCAAAGACCAACTTGCCTGATGCATTTGCATTAGTTGGCAAGCGCACCACATAACTTGCTGATTCTAATTAGAATTAAACTAATGTTAAGTAAGCTAAGCAAATAAGAATATTAAGTAAGAAGTTATCGCTGAGTGGTAATCGACCCTGAAAGCTTACAGAACATTAACTTCATGCATTGTAAAATTATAGGTATTTTTCGTCTACCTCGATAGAAAGTGTATACTATAAGGCACCGGCAGTAGCTCAAAACCAGGGTGGAAAATTCTATTTTCAGCACGAGGGCATTAATGACGTTTACTATTTCGGTTAGTAGATGGCGCTCTGAGCGAAATTGTTTTAAAATATTTACAAACAATAAATATTCAAATTACAATTGAATTCAATTAATAATTTTAAATAATTATTTCCATATTTATTGGAAATATTCCCTAATTAAATTGATTTTAGAAATTAAATTACAATTATTTTAATACCAACAAAGTACATCAACATTCAACAGCAAACCAAACCTTTAAACAACAAGTTCAGTTCAATTCAAAGCCACAATCTAATTGCCGGCAAATTCAACTTTCTGCCCTAGAGTCACAATATACTATTTGTTTGACTTATGTAGACTTAAGAAAAAAGATGATCGGATTGTCACATTTGGTTCCATATCATAACTTAATTGCTCTGAACTGAAAACATTTGGTAATAAGTTTCATTTATTTAATTTAATTGCCATCAAGAGAATAAAGCAAATTGTGGTAAATTTATTCCAGTAGTTTACTCGCAAGTTATTATAAAGTTTGCACCTGAAGAATGGAAAATGCGCATTGATATACACATAGGTACAGAAAATTACTCTCGACTAATTTCTGTATACTTAATTATTTGCAATTAGTATTTGTGACACTTACAAACAATACGGAATAAATGCAGACGCATTATTAGCGTTATACTTATTACATTATTTGTGCCTCTTTGCGTTCATTCTTTTTATAGATAACTTATTTACAAGCATTAGTTATGATGATAATCACAGAATTGCGAACAACGAAGAGTGAGCACAAAATTGCCATCTTTGAAATGAAAAGACAATGCAAATGGGTGGCAATTAAAATAATTACTCATGCACTGCACTTGATGGCGTTCGGTGTTGTTATGTTATTGTTGCTTAGCTTAAGCTTAGCTGTTGTTGTTGATAAATGTGCTCTCAATATTAATGCTGAGAAAATCAAAGAAAATTGCTTTTGATAAAAGCAAAGCACGCAAAAGATCCAAAGAAGATTCATTAGATCATTAGGTTTAGCTCGTTGTTGCTAATGAAAATTAAGAAATAAATCACAATCAAATGATGAGAAACGATAGAATTGATGCATACTTGTTGTTTGTTGTGAAATCAATAGTTGTTTTAATAAAATTTTGTAAAAAAGGCGAGTTTTCGATTCCAATTAGTTTTGTGTTGTTCGTTGATTTGATCGTGGAAAGAAAAGTAGTAACTGGTAATCGGCGGGATCAGTGCCGACACAGATGGTCTCTTCGGCACCTCGCTGTGCCCAAATGGACTCATCGACTCACCAGCGAGCCAACGCACAATGGTAACAATGCGCGCATTGCTCCTGATCCTGTCAATGAAAGCAGACCCTCAAATCTAATTATAATAAAACGACCACCGAATTAATTTCGAATATCTATCATCATTTGATTGAAAAATACCCATGAGACTCGGGCAAGACAAGTAGCATATTTCAACATTAATTAATCTCTTTAATACACTTACCACAAGCAAACGGTGATCTAACAAAACTATTCAATGATTTTAATTTGCCCAATTAAATAATAAATTTCTATAATTAATAAGAAAAAGTTAAAAAGTTAGTTTTAGTGTCTTGTGTCTATTATCTAATTGCACCCTCGATTAAGTTCCTTGTATGCATATAATATGTATGAGTTCCTCGTTCCATAAAAATGAACACGAAACGGAGAAAATTGAAACGGAAACGAGATCACAATCTAAGCGTTCGTATTAAGAGCTGATAGGACCATTCCATGTCGTTCGTTTACTTTAGCTAAACCGAACCTAACATAGTCTACTTGTTTAGTTTTGAACATTTTTACATGGAATTATACGGAATTTAATATTCATGTAGAGAGACATTTGCATAAACGAATGAGCTGTTGATGTAGTTACTTAATAAGTAAAAACTATCAAGATTAAGCTTGCTCGTAAATATCAATTCTTAAGTCTGTTTGCATTTGACTTCGCGTTTCACATTTGAAAACGAAGAAAATTAAGTCATAATCGATTACCCTTTCAATTTCGATTTGTTGCTAGGAGTACGTTCAAAAAGATGAAGCGAGAGTAGAGCGTAAACAACCTAACTAATTTTATTATTAAATATTATTATTATACGTTATTATTATATATAAAATGGCCCAAAAATTTCGAAGTTCGCACGACTTGACTTGATTCGCACTAATTTCACAGCACAACACTAACTTCAGGAACTAATTTCCTTGTTTTTTTGATTTTTTGAACGGCAAGAGTGACCGTCGGAGCTACTCTTATTTTATAACTCCGGGTTTTTGAACGTAGTCAAGTTGTTATCTCACCCTATATAATACAAAAGTTGAAAGAAGTTTCTTTTCAATGTTTTTCGGTACCTATGAACCTAAATAGGAGGTGATTGCTGCACCGTGCTGCTTTTAATTAACAAAACACAACGTCGACAAAGCCGCTCCATTATTCAAACGGAAATTAATTTGCATTTAATTTGTAATAGAACCGGACGAACGGAAACAGTTTAAAGAGTTTTCCACCGGTGTGAGTGTGCTGGAACTCAATACGGAAAGCTGCGTGTTGGAGAATGAAGACGACCGAATTCGATAATTAATTAGTTGGTTAACAATGAGCGCATGAATTAACGAACATCGGACGAGGTGATAATCGGGCAATTAAAGCGTTACCGCACAATTTCCAGCCATGCTTTCAAATATAAAGGAAAAACGTTTGTAAAGTGATACAATAACGATTAAACCATATGTCCACCATGTCGATATGCTATTCTCATACGAATTATGAACTTGTCTTCCTTCGTGAAGCGTTTTTTTCGCATGATGAAAAATTGTCTGCCGTGTTTATGGTTTAGGTAAATTGGTTTAGTTGTAAGGTATAAAGCTGCATAATGCCCAGTAAAACATTGTATTCATTGGTAAGTTAAACGCTTATTTCATTATGTTCGGCTGTTGCATTGTGTTGTTTAGCAAGGCTGCTTGCTATTGAAGTTAATGGTGAAGTAGCGTCAGACAACTTATATCCACAATGACTGGACAAATTAGATAACAATGCGAAGGTGTCCGGTTAAATACAATATAATTCGAGACGGTATGTGGATGTGTGCGCTCTTTTCCATCATCGTTGTGTCTCGCTCTGATCTGATCAGAAACGCGGTAAATTTGGAACAATTAATATTGAAAATCAAGTTGCTGATGCGGGCCAAATGTTCTTAAGTGATTAAGCACATGTTTAAAATAAATACGTTTCTATTATTGAGTTTGTTGGTTTTGTATCTTTGTGTTTTAATGTTGTTTTGTATTATTTTGTGGCAAAGGTGTTGAGCACATACGTGTTCCGCCGGATGTGGCAATTAGTTGTCCCTAATTTGTCCACTTTTTACCCAAATGTCGTTGTTATAATTTATGAACACATGTCATACGTATGTACATACTACACCTATAGATATCGTGCATTAATAATACACAAAAGAATATTAAAATTGTACTTATTCATTGTTAACTGATGTATTAAAATATAATAATAATATTGAATAAAACCTAAAACTCGCTTTAAATGGAATTGTCGCCATATGTAGCCGTTTATGGGACGCACGGTATCAACTTTTTTTTTAATTGAACATATTCTATATTTATAATTATAGTTAGTTTGAAATATTACTTATAGTATTAGCACTTACATATTCCAGACCGTTGATTATCAAAAGTATTTATATTAATTTCAATTATAAATGTGTTTTCCTAGAGTTAAGTCTCAGTATCAACAAATATGGAAATTAATTTTCTTATACAATTATCGCCGTATATGTATAGCCGAACAAAACAAAACAATTATTATCTTTGCTTTAAAAGGTAAATGTAGTTAATACTCTCTTAATACTGTTAATAAGCTACCCTGTTCCTGTTTTTTTTTTCTTCAATCGAAATTAACTTTACAAAGTTACAATTTAAATCGCACATCATTATCCATCAATAAGCGTTAATTGACATAAGTATGTCTATAATTAGACATATGTGTATTATACATTCACGATTCAAATCTGGTATATATGCGTTTTGCGATATTGCCACTTTGCCGTTAAAATTTTGAGAAAAATGTCATTAACGGATATTCGAATAATCGGATAAATCGCATATTAGTACCTAATTATCCGAAAATAATTGAAATATCGAATAAGTCGAATATTCGAATATTTTTAAATTCGAATACGGTTATGAACCAAATTCACAGAATTAATAAATACGCAATATACTTACTTACCAGATAAATATTTTAATGTTAATTGCAATACTTGTCCACTTCGTTCGTTTTTCGTTATTTAATTTACCGTTTCAAGCCTCAGTGAATACTTACCTAAGTTTCATATGAGCATATGCATGTATAGCAGCATATTATGTGTATAATTATAATCACATTTAGTGGTTGGTAGGAAGGCTATTAGTGCGGCTTTAATTCAATTTCCAAATAAGGTAATCGTCGAGTCGCGAGGAGCAAAGTCGTCCTTATTCTTAATTCTTATTTTTTCCGCGCGGTGTTTATTTATTTAAGAATGCATTTATCGCCGCTGAATGTTGATTATTAATTTAAGCTTCGAATTTCTTTTCTTATTTTTTCGTATTTTAATTGAAAATTAAAGCTAAAACTTAAACTGCGTACTTTCTTTGTTTTACAGTTTCAATTTTCAATCGATAGTCGAGCTGCCTGTTTGTTTAGTTGATGTTGACTTGTGCAATTTGGTTGCTTACAAGCTTTTATAGTTAAATTAGTGGCAATCAAAGTGAATGCGCGCCGGTAACTACCGTTAATGGTAATTTAGCAGCGATAAAGCAACGCCGTCGTCGTGTTGCGCGCGTGAATAAACGCACGCCCTTAATGAAACAATTTATTAGCCGAAGAACGCATTCGATTTCATTAAATTTTTACCTCCAACCGCCCAACCTGCAACTAAAGTATACAAAAAAAATACAAAAGTGATGGCGAATAAATGCAAAACTCTCAACATATATTTTTTAGAGTACATAATTTTATTTTATTTTCTACATATGTACATCGATCAAAGTATAATAGTTTAATTAATGCACAATAATCTTTCATTTCTTTTCATTTGTTAATGTTTATAATATGCAATTGTTTCCCTTTTTGTACTATTTTAACGAAAAATATAATAAATTCATCATTGCGGTCATGTTATCGTCTTCATCATCGACAACAACATAATAATCAGGCAACATTTTTTTTTCCAAGAGTGATCAAATTATGAACTATGTACACAAACAAAATTATTTATTACACAAATGGAAATTACACTTACACTTGTTGTGTAGCACTGGTTTATATCAATTTTTCAGAATAATCGCTTTGTACATTACGATTTTTTCATTTAATCAACTTGTATTTTCAGGTCTAAATTGATCTTTTTTTCTTCAAAAATCGCTCATTAAATGATAAAAACATAATATAATTAAATAGCAACAAAATTACTTCAACAGACAATCAAACAACTAAAGTTGATGTGTTTTGTGGCATTTTTATTAGGTATTTACAGTATAGACATATTTATTTAAATATTTATTTTATGTATAATGTATGTACGTAGTACGAGTAGTTAATTTCCATTAGAGCATTAAAAAATCAATAATTTTCCACTTTCAGTTGATTTAATTTTGTGCTTTCAAGCAATGAAATTTCGATTTTCAGTTTTATGTAAGTATTTAGGTATTTTGCCAAAATGTATAGCATTAAGTACGTATTTTGTTTCGTTATACAGGGTGATTTATAAGTCGATATAAAAAATTAAATGCCATATTAGAAATAAAATTCCACGAGACAAGAATTCTTGCGTTGAATTTGGGTTTCTTGTCTTGCGTTCTCTATTTATTTTCTTGAAATTTCTCGATATTTCTTGTCTAAGTTCTTGAAAAACTTAATCTTGTTTAGAGTTTCACGAAAGTTATGTTTTTCAAGAACTCCTGTCTTGATCTCGACAAAATTCAAGTAGTTCAAGTATGGAAAATCAAGACATAACAAGAATAAGTTTTCAAGATTTTTGACAAGAAATATTAAGAAGAAATTTCAAGAAATTTAAAGAAAATAAATAAAAAACGCAAGATATTTCGAGACAAAACAAGAAGTCCAATTCAACACAAGAATTCTTGTCTCCTGAAACCCTATTACCGAGTCTTGTTTTGATCATGTCTCGAACTTTGTGGAAATCAAGACAAGAATTCTTGAAAATCAAGACTGTGTGTATCGACTTATGAATCACCCTGTAGATTATAGTTAACTATTAAAAGCGGAATCGCATCAAGCGCTATTAATTACAATTTACAGTCATTCGATTGATGAATATAAAAATCGGCGAAATAATATCGTTTGGAGTAGGTATGCACAACAACACTTAACAACAAAAATAATAAATTATAACTCCTTTGATGGTCTTAAGTCGAATTAATTAAGTAATTCCTAGTCGGTAGGTAAATGCATATATTACACTGTATCACAATTAAAAAAGTGCATCGGGCGCTTGGGCATTACACATGGATAGTGTCCTCGTCGTCACTGGGCGACCGCCGGCCGGCGGTGCCGGGCGATCCGGGATCGAGCGGCGCGTCGGGACTGGGCGAACGCGGCGCCGCCGGCGCGTCCGATTGATTACTATAGTAACTAGATAAGGTACTCAGTGAACTGCTTGCCGCCAGCGAGCCTAAATGCGCGCTCGGCCCCGGCAATCCGAGGCCCATGCCGGGCGGATACAGTCGATAGGGCAGCGGCTTCTGGAGTGTGACGGCGGCGGCGGCGGCTGCTTGCCGGTAGTAGATGTCGGCGGCGCTCGGCGCTGCTGCGCTCTGGCCCGGCTGCGGCGGGTACCAGCAGCCGTAAGGCGGCGCGCCGTACAAGCGCTGGAAGGCGGCGTAGTTGCCGGCTTCGGCTAATAGCTCCAGACCGACTGCTGTTTGGCGCTTCCATTTCGTCCTGCAACAAACACCAAAATGAAGGAACCATCTTAACACTCAATTTTTATCATTTAATGCATTTTAGGGACAAATCCAAAGTAAATCGAACTTTTTGCCTTTTCGTATACATTTTTTCTCGAAAACCAAAAAATAAATCAACATTAATTTAAGGTATTAAATTTACAAATTATTTTTTCAAGTGTTTCACATTAATTTTTATATACAAAGTGTTTAAAATAGTTTTTTGTCATGACCCGAAATTTTTGACAAAAGTAAGAAAACTTCAACAAACAAAAATTTTTTCCCTGGAAACAAAAGGTATGAGTCATATTTTGCGAAATTTGTCTTTTTAAATTTTTTTTAACAGAAAATATGAATTTTTAATTATGAAATATTTTTCGAAAAACTTAAAAATAGTATATCAGATCTTATTAAAATTCGATAATGCATTATATTCACTTGCTTTGCTTAAAATTTATGTTTTTAAACTGTCATAAGTCATAGCAGTTTCTCAGAACACTAAAACACAACTCTATTAAAATTGTATATCCTTATCACCAAAGTGATTTTCGGGTTTCTTACCTCAAAATCTTATATCCTATTTTTCGGATTTTATTTTAAACGGACAAATTTTTCCTGGTGAATGCAAGTTTGATTCATGATTATTTTTTAAATTTGCATAACTTTTTCCAGAAAACCAAACAAAATAAGAGGAAATTTCGACAACAAAAATGTAATCTTGACAATTACTTATGCCTAAATAAAATGAAACTAAACGAACTAAAAATAACCATTGCACAATCCTGCGCCATTTAAAATAATGACAAGGCTTGTTTGCTAATAGTTTAAAAGTTAATTCTTTAATAGAATTTTTCCAAATTCTCACGAAAATTTTCAGTCAGAAAAAAACAAAAAAATAAATCGAAATCTGTGAACCTGTGAGAAATAATTACTTAAATCAATAATAGTCTACTAATAGGGCGGATA
>JARJDT010018271.1:0-17108 GCA_030264655.1 Leptusa sp. GC000079
GCTCCCGTTAACACATGAAGGCGCATTAAACATTTTAACATTATAAGTTCTCTTCGTAATAACCCAAAGAAGGTCGCCACGTGTAGCTAATCCGCGAATAAGTAAACACCCTGTATATTTAAAAGTTTAATAGATTAAAATCGTCCACAACTTAGTCTTGGATCTTCTTCATTGAAATTCAAAATGAGAGAATAAAGGTATCTTAACAGTATGTATTCGGTTTGCTTTTTGGTTACTTTAGTGCTTAAGTATGTGGATTAGTGGTTGTCAATTGCACAAAAGTGTTTACTTGTTCAATTTAGTAAAAAAATCAAAGAACTGTCTCCCAATCCCACAGTTCCCATATGCTTAGGAATGGAAATATGGTCTTTGATGTTCTCAATGTTTGCGCATTTGAATTTCGAAATTCGAACAATATTATGAATTCCTTTATGTAACAATCCCACAAATTTACTAAATACAGAGTATAGAGAAATGCAGAAAGGGAATTTTAAAATGCGATAATTTCCATGTGTATGTTGAGTTTACGTGCACTGTTTGTAAACGTAGCAAATGTTCGCGTTCACGTTGATTGTTAACCAAAGACCAAGAGAGACTAAAATCTATAAATAATTGATACGTAATAAGCTTCTACAATATTTACATTCGCGTGCTTAGTAAATATGTTACAACTGTTTTCCGATCATCCTCAGCATGATCACCACACATGTAAATCCACCCAACTCCACAGGGACGAACTTATTTGATAAGATGCGAAGTGAGCGAAGCTCAACTGAACATACTATACATATGGTCGTAAATCAATTTTATAAATACTAATTGAGTAAATCATAAACTACTTACCGATTTACATCGCATTTTTTTCAGAAAATTAGTAATCAAGGATTACTTATGCTTGAAGCAGGACGCTGTAGTAATAATCAACGAAAAATCATGACATTTTAGTGAAATACTAGGGAATTTTCATCAAAGTTACAAATTAAGTTGGCAACATTGACATCTTTAGTCACTTTACCGTTTTCGTCAAGGTCCACGTCAAATGACAGTTTTAAAACCTCAAATTTTTAAAACAGCTAAAAACTTATAACAAATTCGGCTCGTAACACTGAGTGCGCACTCAGTGTGCACGCAAAACTTGGAAAAAGGGTCCTTTTTGTTTTCGGTGAAAGTTTGCTCCGATTAACTCGATTCCCCAATTAATATGCATTATTTCCTATAGCATTTAGAATTTAGTTCGACTCTGTAAATTTTAGTATACTTGGGTATATTTAGCCCTGTTAGGATATTATAAGTGGCAGTTTGCAATACCCTGGTTGATGGTAAAACAAAAGTGGAAACGGTAAACGAGGCGAGCGTGGAAATTTAGCAGATGGCCTGCGACCACAACCACATACAATTGTGGGAAGTGGACACACACATCTACATGTCGCTGATCCGTCGATCATTTGACCATTCGACTTCTTCATATACGAATAAATATTTAAGAAAATGATTACCGCTTATGTCGGGCGCTTTTTCCTCCAACAACATTTCCGATTCCCGATGATGTCGCTACACACGCATTTTAAAATAATTTCGAAATAATCACATGATGAGTAGACCAAGACTATTCTTTAATTAAATTGGGAACGTCTACAATATTTTATTTTTGGGTTAAAATTCCAAATTTAGAATTTACAGACCGTTTTAATTTTTAAATTTGAGTAAACAAAAAATAGTAGACACTTTGTATATGAGCAAAGTCCAAGTCATATGTTTAGCACAAATGATTATCCATTGAGATATTACCCTCTATTAGAGTTCATTTAATTTTAATCAGTTCTTTACCATTATTTAATAACAGTGGATGTAACAAATCGTTACGTGCCGTCCGCCGTCAACCACTCGGCGCTGATGGGTGGAGGGTTGTTTCATGTTTGCAGCGGAACATGTAGACATTATGGAAAATGCATGGGGGGATGCGCCGGGCACAACAATCGCTAGTCGACGTTTTGATCGCTGGTGCTGTGGGAAATTGTAAAATTGAAACAATGCGAGCAAGACTGGAGCTTCACAAACACGAACATGGATGGCTACGAGTGCTGCGAGCTACGATTAGTGCTTATTAATTTTGAATAATTTTCTTCTATCTTCAAGCTTCAAAGTTCAATTTATTACCCATTTATGTTAACAATTGACATTAAAACACAATTTTTACAACAAATTCCGAAACTTTTAGAGAGTAATTTAAAATGAAATATGTATTCTTATTGGAAATAATTCATCACATCGTTGTGTGATAGTGTCATTACTGAATTTATTGTTAGAAATTAATTATTTATTTGATAATATTTCGTATACTAGTTCAATATGTTAATAATTCAGAGTTAGCGATGACAAAAAGGCAAGGCCGAGTATTATGAAGAACAAGAACAAAATAAATATAAAAATATTGTGACTATTTTTAATGATTATTTTATAAGATAGCGACAAACGACACTTTCAGGTTTGTGGGTTCAGTTTAATAATTAACTTTCAAATTGATAGGTAAGTATCACTCGAGAAGATTTTTTAATTGTAATTTTAGAACGTGACACATTTTATAGATGGTCATTTTACTGAAAGAATAACTTTTATATAAATATTGTTATATTTATATGTACAACGTGTCTTAAAATGATTGGCATTCTTGATGTGGCAGTCACAGTGACCCGTGACTGCACTCATCTAATATTCATGCTTGAATTGAGATTAAATTAATTTGACTTTACCTAATTTTGTTTACAGGAATTTAAGTGATTTCGCACACAGGCTCTCAAGATTTCAATTTTTAAGACACGCTCTCAGAATTTACGTTATTGTTCTACAAACTTGAGAAATATCTCATTTTCTTTCTCTTTTAATTGGTCGATTTTGCACGTAATAATTTGCACTTAAATTGGTGATTTAGTAAAAAGCGCTTAATTGGTTGCATAGTGTCATTTTTCTGTAAAATGACACTATGACTAAAATATAAGCGGCAGCAATGCACTTGATAATGACGCCTTGAATTAATTAAGTTCTTGAAATAGAAGTCTATTTCTGGGCAAATATTATTTCCGTTTTCTCTGAAATTCACATTCATGATCAGAAATGTATTGAAGAATCAAAATCAAATGAATAAGAAATGGTTGTAGCTTATGTGTATGGTGTTGATATAAATGTCGGCACTGTTTGATAAACATGAACTCGTTTCGTTTTCGTTTTGAAATAAATATTACCCCTTTTCTGTATAGTGCATATACAGCTCTATTATGAAGCACCGAATGTGCAATGAAATAATTTGAAAGCTTATAAATATTGTGTGTAAATAAATTCCGCCTATCTATTGCCGGCATTGCCGCGACATAATGCAGTATCAAATAACCTGAAATTAGAAATTTCGGGGACAAAGCGCACTTTGATAATATTTTCTTGTCGGCATTGCAGCACAATTTCGGTCTTTCTTCTAGATGTTAGATGCTGCACAATACCGAGGATGAATGAAAGACTATACATTACAGAATAATCCTTGTGCCATGTGTAGTGAGTGCGTTAGTGGCGTAATAGAATAATAGCGTAATCGAAAAGAGAAGCAGTTCCGGCGGTGCGTCGTCTTGTCTTACAAAGATGCCGCTTTTTGCAGAAAGCAATCATCAATCCTTTTAATGCACGAACTTTCGACAAACACGCCTTACGCCTGCGATAAAGAGGCATTACCACTTTGGGCATACAACAGTGGATTAAATCAAATTATCGACCGGCTTCCTTTTGGTCTATTTGATATCAAAATCGAACCTACGAAATAAAATTTCTCCAGATATCAGTTATAACTTATGCAAAGTTCAATAAGGTTGTAATAGGCAACAATACATATAGGGTAGATGTTTGCAATAAGAAGGTGTTCGTAAATCTGGTCATTTGGAAGTGAAAGTCCTTGAATGTCCACTCAGTGGAAAACATGTGATTTAAGTTTAAGGGCCATTTTCATCTCGGTCCATATCCGTGCAATTTACTTACTTTATTCGAGACTCGAGACACACTTCAGGCTTGCTGCCGTGTTGAAGTGCTCTGGGAAATACGAAATTTTATGAGAAACTTTTATTTCTCATGAATTAACACTTCAATTCATATTGAAAAAAGGTTAAGGTTTTATTCTCAATTTAATATCTTTAAATTAAATAATTACCTATACAAACTGTTTATTGCCCAGGTAATTAATTACCGATTAAATTTTTTGCTATTATGTAATAGTTAATATTTGTTAAATTCATTGGAAAATGCAATTAATTCGAGAAATGGAGAAACGAATAAAATTCATATTGTATACATATACTTAATTAAATATTTTTAGTTTTACACAAGTTAATTATTATAAAATTCGCAATCTTTGAAGATTATTAAATTTGAGAAAAAACATAATACAGAAAAGAGAAATAATACTTGAGGATAAATATTTATATATTATAATTTATTGTAATTTTTATGTTTATTAACATAATATCGTTAAAGGCAATACGAGAATAAAAGAGAGAATTGGAAATGGATACAATCAGATACAAGATGTGATGAGAAACGAATTAGTTTCCACTATGTTAGTATAGTGTGTTGATAAATAAAAATAAGTAAATATTGCAAATTTATTTATTATATTTAGGAGAAATTCTAAATTAAGCTTGGAATAAAGATTCGATTTTCGTGAATCTCGGCATGGCAGATTGATGTAGATCAAATTGGATCAAATTGCACTCCACTCCTTCACATTAGCTATAATCTTCATACAGCTCGTTATAGAAATATTAGTGAGCTTAATGCCGCATTGCTGTCGGTTTATGCTATAATAATAATGTTGGGTTGTTGGGACAATTTCACATTGGGGTGGTTTTTAGTTAATCCGTTTGCGCGCTTTTACCCTTCAGCTTCAACCTTCTAATATACATTTATACATTCATGATTTGATTTTGGTGCCTATACTCTTGCTTACAAATATGATTGTGTATGCTGTATGTGGACTATCAACAATCGACATTGGTCTGGTTGGCGTTGGTTGCGGTCCTTTCGCAATTCATTGCATTGCGTTCCCCTTTCGCCCTTTCTTGCCGTAATAATAGGCAACTGGTGCCGCCGTTGCCGCCATTCGGCTAATCGGCAATATATGTTGCGATGTGTGCGTTCGTTCGTTCACTCGCTGCTGCCAAATACAAATAATTGTAATACATCCCATCAAAAGGATGCAGCATAGTATTTGCCAATGCAGGGTGCTAATTTGATATTGATTATAGGTTGATACTTGATGGACGTTGGAAGATATTGCCGACTGATATTTTTTTATTTGATCAAATATCTATAATATTACATTTTATTTGCCAATTAATTTAAACACTAATCTTATAATCTCAATAAAGATTAAAGAAGAACAAATCAAATTGGCGAAGAATTACACTTGAAGTGTTGCTTTTATTTGTTTTATATTTATTTCAGTCGAAGATTGAAGAAGAAATAGAAAACAAGATGGCCGCACACCGGTTCGGATCAACTAACTACATCAACATTTGCTTTTAAATAAACGACTCATTTAGGTTTTTAGCGCTATTTCTCTTTAATTTTATTTCCACCTTTGAGCTTTTTCTTAATCGTTCTTTCGTTCTCGAAGACTCAACGCAACGCGTTGATTACATCTGAAGTTCTCTTTGCTGCTTTTCGCTTTAGCCTGCTTTAGCTATGCCTACGTTACCTACGTAAGTATTATATTTGAAGTAGGACATTAATGTCCGTGCATAATAATAAATAAAGCTTGCGGTTGAGCAGCAGTTGCTCGCTGGTTGCTGGTGTGTCTTTTCTTCTTGTAAATGAGTCGACGAGCGTCGAGCGCTCGTTGGTCGGCAGACCAAAAGGTAGGATTGGAATATGCAGCAAGAGCATTAACAAAACGTAGGAAGCGCGCTTCGAACATGGAAGCCCTTCCGGTTTTTTGAGCTGTCAACGCGTTGCCGCGTCGCGGACAACTTAATTATACACTTCTTGCGCTGTGGCGTTGGCTTGATCGGCTTGATGGTTTGGCGTAACATGCACACCGTCATAACTATCAACCAACAACGCAACCACATCAAATAAACTACACCCAGAACTCGTAGGCAAAATTATTCATTCGAACATGATGTCTAACATCTTACATCTACTTCTTAAGCACGCAGGATAATTTCGTATGGCGTACAATAAAGTTGGAGTTTCTTTGTTTTCGAAAATCGTTAGTAACATATCACTTTGTGGAAGTGTGGAATAAGGAACCATTGTGCTTTTTATTAAGGAAAACATGTAACAAGTGAAAGAACACGAACACGAAAATTGCTTGGAAATAAAATGAACAACTTATAACAATTACAAAGACATAACAATAATAATTACAAGTCAAATATGGAAATGTAGGTTTATTTTAGGCGTAATAATAATTAAAGTAAAATATAAAATATCACAAACAATGAACTGCCTGCTAGCTTTGTGATGTGTTCTGTTTAATTGCAACATTGATTTGTTGGTGCACTCAAGTTTTCAAGTACTTTACACCCATTCATTTTGCACCTAACTTTACTTAGTTTGCATTAATTTATAAAACTCAGTATATCTATCAATCATAATCACAATCACAATCTTGGACACAAAAGACTAAAAAACACGTAATTCTTTGAATTTTTGTTTGGTGTGGCTTTGTTTTAATCCATTATTATGCGCACTAAACTCTACAGCACTAAAGCAGTTGATAGATTGTTTCTTTATGAATTGAAGCTGACATTGCGCTGACAGTAAAATATCCATAATAATGCCTTTTAATTCGAATTCTATATCTGCATGTCTGTTAACAAGTCGCGTGTGAATCTTGAAAAAATATGTTTTTCCAACTATCAAGAATAAGAAACATTACCCACTGCATTGCATTGGATTGCAATGTGATGTGAGAACAGATAAACTCTTTAATAACTCTACATGCATCTGAATTTGTGCGCTGCTGCTATAGAGGAATGAAAAATGAAATATTTATGCGGTCGGAATGTAAAAATGATGTATCGGTTTGCGTTCCAGCTTTCGGCGGTTGTATGTACCCTCAAGGCTCTCAAGAGAACCACCGATAAAAGATTCAGACCGGGATTTACAAATCATGTTTTAATTTTTGATATTCAGAAATTGAAACATATTAAATGCATTGCTAAATACGGTACTGGAAAGTTTAAGTGTCGGCGTCGGCAAACTTATAAAGTTAAAAAGATACAAATATCTTAGCAATGAAAAGACACGAAGTTATTTGTATATTCAAAGTGGCTCGGCTTGTTCGTTTTCGTTTTATCTGCACGCTTAGTTTCGAATGGATGAGAAGACTCCCCCGCGACAAATATCATAAGCACAATAATAGCCACGACATATCTACGGATTTTAATTCTTGTTCGATACATTCTTGGACTGTTGCCGACTCTTCATGTAAATTAACTGCTTTTCATATGCTGACAGCGAAACATCAATATTGATGATTTATTACTTGTATTTATCTAAATATACCGTTTAGGATTTCGATTTACAAAATTACTTTGTAATATCAAATTTGTTATAAGTATATCTAATTATTGGGATGTTCGTTTTAGGTGTTTTGGCTTCACTCAGTCCAATTTCATTGATTTTAACATACGTTATTACCATCTAAAATACTGAGGTTGTTCTAACTTTGTGGAAGTCATTTTTGCATCACCTTCGATAGCTCAGTTGGTAGAGCGGTGGACTGTAGCGCGAATTAACTGTAGATATCCATAGGTCACTGGTTCAAATCCGGTTCGAAGGAAACTTTTTAAAACAATTTTATACTTTTTAACTTGGAAACAAGTAAAATGATTAAGAATGACATGACAATAGTCTTTGGAAGTCTTTATAAACAAATTATTCATGCATACATGCATTTTATTTCTGAAACTAATACATTATTATACTGTAATATTGTAATAATATATTAGATGACACCGTCAATCCCGCGTTTCAGCATTTCTGAGCCTTGGACATAATCTGCTTACGAATTCCACCTTTGTTTGCTGACAATACAAGTTGACAGTTGACGTTAGCGTGAACGTGAACTGATGAACGGACGCGACCGGTGACTTAATCCAATCCCAATTGGAAAAACACACGAGTTCAACTTTTATTCCTATTGTCCTTTATGTTTGTTACATTTTCAAAGCAATAGGCAAGCAAGCAGCAATATGATAAAATGAATATGAGACCAAGAAACCATCAATATCCATAATTCTGTTTACTTATCTGTTATTCAACTCTTTCTTCAACTTTTGATTCTTTTAATACTTTTAACGCTCAGCTCACCTATTTTGTGTTAATATTTGGTATGTCTTATAGCTTTATGCATGTCCAAAGTCCAAAGGACAAGTGACATCCTGTCATGGCGTATTTATTCACGTCTGGTATAAAATCGACTTAACAAAAGACCAAAAACTACAGCGAATAAAAAACGTAAGGTACAGACGACAAACACATTTCTCAATTTTTCATTTGTTATTTACTCGTTTTGTCGACGTTTTATGTATTCAACTGAAATGGATTAATTTTGAAAATGGACAAACAAACAGTGATCGAATTACATTTTATTTATTTACATGAACACGTCCACCTTCATATGGCGTACATAATGGCGTTCATTAATTTTATTCATTTGCTTTACTATGTAAGCGACCAAAAGGTGTTTGCGTGAATGGTAAAGTTTTGATTGTGTAATTATACAACGAGTTTGCAGTTCGCACTCGATTAATTTTGTTGTCACAACTTTGCTACAAGTTAAATGTTGAAAGTCTAATTACCATTAATTATCTAATAAATATTTGAGAACATTATCTAAGTTTTGTTTTTCATTTCTAATAGGTAAGACTTTTACTACAAGATATAACAACTTAATAAGTTAAATTAGAGAAGAGGAAGTCAAGAAATGTAAGGTAAGAAAACTGAAAATGTGAAACAGTGTTTTATAATAGTAAATTTTATGTTGGGCTTTTGAAAGTTCGATTTCAGGAGTATGACTTGTTCCTCATATATATCCATAGCGAGAACACGTACAACTACAAAATATAAAGTTTTAGTATTAGACGGTATACTACACAATTTACTGTTGCGTTACATAAGTTGTATAGCTTTTGTCTTGTATATTGGGAAACATACAGTTTCGTCGTGTTATTTTTATACTGAAATTAAAGAAGCCCAAGGTAAAGCCCCTGTGGCCTAATGGATAAGGCATCGGCCTCCTAAGCCGGGGATTGTGGGTTCGAGTCCCACCAGGGGTACAAATACCCAAACTTTTTTCGATTCTCAAACCACACAAAATACTTGTAACGCTTCTTTCTTATGATAAATGTTATTTATATTTTTACCATATTATATTTATCCTTAAATCTTTATTAGAACGACCAACGACAATACCCAATGTGCGCAGAGTTAAAGAATATCCATATCCACTTAGATCAAGTATCTTTTTAATTGTGTTATTTTCTTTCATCTTTGCATTATTAGTTCCATGATTAGTTCTATCAGAACTCAAAATGTTCGAATTGGATCGTTTTAGGCGCGTTATTATCGCCTGGTCGATTTGTGGAGAGTCTGTCATTTTTTTCCCTTTATAGAAAGCGTCTTTAGAACACCTTTAAATAATGCCATTATAAGTCTACTTCAAAACGTATGCTTGATACCTTTCCTTTGTACGTCAATTTGGATTAATTTGACTTGATTTGAACATTTTATATTTGGTTTGGAGAGGAACCTTAAGAGAAGAGAATAGATTTAGAAACGCGAAACAGGACAATTTGCACTCAAGAATCATGCATGAATGGTTATAGATTTTATTGCAAAATGTAAGTGGAGTTTTAAGAGTTTGCATTGAAATTTGTCTTTAGCATTCCATGATATAAAGATAAATATGATGTTATCATAAGTATGATAAAATCAGTTAGCAAATCGGATTAAAAATATTTTTGATCTTATTAAAGGTTGCATTTTAAGTTTAAGAGGTAAGAGATAAAGGTTTATAATGTCTTGCTTGGTGCACCTGGATCCCGAAATTTTAAAGTAAAATATATCGACAAAAAATAAAACAAATAATTATTTTATTTTACATAATATCGTATCATATTTACAATCTTTGAATCTAGAAATCAAAATTGACTGATTTCTAAAATCCTAAAGACATTTAACATATTAGATAATGAATAACATATATGAATTTTAATTATTTAACAATTAATTTAATTTTAAAATTTTTGATTTTAGTCACATTTTAGTATCTTTTGTGTTTTAATATTTTTTTTAAACTTAACCATAATTAAAAATGTATTCCATTAGTTTTAATGTTTTAATATTAGTTTCATAATTGAAAAATAAACATGAAAACAAACAATTAAATAAATAGAAATAATTGAACGGTTAATAAATATCGCAATTAGTACCTATAGGTAATTAAGATAGGATAGGATTAAGCACATAATGCAATGAGTAATTATTTAACTAGAATCTTCATTGTCTTGTCGATATGCCTCAAAACACTAGCAGGCACTGCTTCGGCCATGGCCTTCTGAAACTGGACGTGTTCGGCTAACAAACTCAAGAGCATTTTAGCGTGTTGTCTGTAAATTATTAAGGAAACAAATCAATAACTCGCATTATTAGACAATTAAAGAAATATTGGAACATTGGAAGCTTTGTAGTATATAAAAAGTGATTAACAATGAATGACAGTATATTACATAACACGAGTTGTAAAGAAACTATTACACACGAAGGGAAAAAGTTCGCGAGTGTGTAATGCCTTTACAACTCACGTTATATACGATACTTTTCCTCCGACCATTTCAAAATGTGGTTTAATTCAACTTTTATTTTCAAGAAGTCTTGTCGCTTTGCGTCGTTTAATTCTATAAAGGTTATGTTTTTGTTTACAAACTCGCTTGACGTAAGGCGCCCTCATACGGCTATGTGGCAAAACAACAAACCCGTGTGTAATATCGCATTTACGGCACAGTTTTTAGTGAGTTATATATGTGTTTCTAGATGAGAGTAGGAAAAACAAATTTACCTAGTTTCGAGGCTTCCCTCCATGAGTGCATTAGCTCCAGCCAGTAAAATCTTATCTCTTGAGTCTCTAGGCAACTGAAAAACCTTTTCAGCACCAAGACGCTGCACAATGTTGCAGAGTAAACGCGCCGATGCGGTACGCACCACGGTGTTTTGATGTTGGCAACCGCGATACGTGATAAGCGACACCAATTTCGGCACTGATAAATGTAGGCACATCTCATCCAAAGCAGCATTCGCGTCGCTCCGCAGAAACTTATTTGTATCTGCTGTCCGATTAAGCAGAGGTGACGCAAGTTCGTCCAACTCCTAAGAATTCCTCAATTGTTAAGCAACCTGCCTTACATTTACAAATGGATACTAACTTTACTTACCATTTCTAAGGGTCTCCTGCTAATCTTGAAGAGTTCAGCCGCTGCGTAGCAAGCATTCCTAGCCACTTGCGATCGCAAGTTCCGGATATGTTTGCCTAGGAGGACGCACACAGCGTGTATTTGATTTTCGACAACGTCCTTATGGTGCCTAATCAGTCTAACCATCCCTTGCAAGCCTTTCATGGTGGTCTCCCATTCGGTGCTCTCCAATTGTGCGCATATATCGTGAAACGCCTCCCTGGGTTTCGTGAACGGCCGATCGCCACTATTCTCCGAACTCTTGCCCACGGCATACTTGGAAGATTTTCTTCGGACGGACGACTTGGCGTTGACCACTTTAATAGGCGACTTCTTCTGCGGACTTATACTATGATACAGGTCATCGGGGACTTCCGTTTCGTCAAGGGACTCCCCGCAGGAACCTGGCAGTGATGTCTTGACGGTTGCTGGCCGATCGGGCACAGGTCGATCGTAGATTTCGTTCAAGGCGGGTGCAGAATTGACGTTCTTGCGTTGAATGTGCGTCGCAATTTCCACATCGATCTGGCGATGACCATGGGGTGCGTTTAGATCGTCGAACGTCACCTTGGAAAATTCTAAACTGTTGGTGTTCTCGTTTTTCGACAGAGTGCGTTCGAAAGTGTTGAGACTATTAAGGCTACTCGACGTGCGGAACCCCGTCTGGATATTATCGGTAGTGTCGACAGGATCGTCAACAGGATCATCGTCGAAGCTCTCAGCTTCGCTGTCGATTTTCCGCGGGGATTCGATCCGGACGAAACGTTCAGGTTGCGGAGTTAATTGCGGGGTGAGTTGTGGGGTTATGAGGTCTGGCGTTACACGGGTTTCGGGATGGGTTTCGGGTGGTGGGGTGAAGTAACCGGAGGATTCGCTACCGGAGGAAAACTGATGTTGGCGGTTTAACGAGTTGTTGTCTTGGAGTTTTTCTGGTGTTGAAGATGGGCTTGGACTTTTCACCCTAGAAATACATAACATACCCCTTTATAACCCTAAAACATAAAATTTCCTTATTCTTAAGGTATAATAAATATTAATGTGAACATCTTGTTTTGTTGTAAACTATGTTCGTTTAGTTTTGCTTTTGTTTGTAAATTACTTCTGATCGTTTTGTAAGCATAAACAAGTTGGAGTCACGCACGATTTTTTGCGATGTAGGTATATTTGTGGATCAAGTAAAGTAAAATCAAACAATACGCCGAGGTCCGAGGTCATTATGCGTTCAATACCTTAAATTATTAACACGGATCAACAAATGATGAATAATAAAACGGTGTTTAAAATCGATAATTGTAATTAATTTAAATTTAAATTTTTGTCAAAAATTACAAATTCAATTTGAATTATTTTGCGCATTTAAAAATGTTGTATACGTACACCAATTCCAAATTTTCTGGTAAAACAGTAATAGAAAGAACTGGTGTGCCAGGAGGATGAGTCGGTGTCATGTGACCGACTTTCCTCGACTTGCAAATTTGATAGCAACACCTGAATGGATTCAGCCACTTCGCATATTTTTCCTCCCGCAAACCCCAAACATTATCACCACCGCTATCATTAAAGTAACTATTATGACACAACATATTGTTCGCTCGCAATATAATATAACTTATTGTTTATTTGATAATAATTTGCGATTTAGGAACAATTGAAGCGCGTACACGAAATTCATTGTTGTACGCGGACGGCGGCGGAGTTCTTTGCTTGACCGCATTGATTCGCGTCTCGCTTCTGACACGACATCGGGCATCGGTGCCGGCGGTTCGGACTCGTGTTGGCTGTTGGCTTGGAAAAGTGTACGTGCGGCCGCCTGCCCCCTTCGAGAAACCGCCATACGTCACATGATTTACCGGAATAATATCGACCATAAACTTACACACTTAAACACCTTGCCCGCAACCTGCCGCGAAGCCGAAGCTAATCTACATACACATGGCAAGTTACGGCGGCGTATAAACCACATTCAAAACAATTGTAATAAATAAGCTTCAGCTTGGTGCTATAAGTGCTAATCTATTGTATTGGAGTTTGTTAGACGCGTGCGGTGGAAGCGTCAAGAAAAGAAGCGGCACTTTGACCTCACGAACTCGATTCGTGTACTCTTGTTCTAAGCCTAATTCGAATCCGAAAGCTACAACTTTATTGAACATTTTCCCCCGTTTCGTTTACGTCTAAATTTTTGTATTTTTGGCACGCCTGTGCTTTTGAATAAAAAATAAAATAATTAATAGCCAACAAAATGTTTTATTAATGCAAGAAAGCAAGTGGCTTTTATCAAAAACATGAACATGAACATGAACATGAACAAAAACAATTTTGGTGGTTTGGCTAAGACCTAAATTTTCTATTTCTAGAGACTTAATAGTTGGGGGCGGGGGTGGTTTTCATTACGCTTATTTATTCGTTTATAAATTATGGTAAAATATCAGCAACAAGTCCAGATGTTTAGGAATACAATTCCAATTCCAATTCCAATTTTCAAACATAGTTAAGTATTGAATAATTGGGTTACTCGGTTTTAAATTCAACGTAGTCGGAAAACATTAACAGAAACATTGTAAGAAACAAGCACAAATACAAATTCAATTTGGCCTAATGGAATATTCAGGTTTCATTAATGTTTTATTGATACATGTTTTCGTGGACAACAGACAAGTATTGAAACTGGGACAAAGATGTCAAAAATAAGGACAAATAACAAATTTTAAGAATTAGAAGGACACCCACACAAGGAATTAGGTAAGTATGCAAGAATACAAATTATGTTCTAAATATTTATTAATTTGAAATTGTAAATATGAGTAAGTTAAAGTGTGCATAAATATTTGAACTTTTTTGTTTTTTAAATTATTAAAATATTAAATTAGGAAATGAAATTCATTAAATTTATAAAAATATGAACGACCTCATTTACATGATATAATTAGCTGCAATTTCTAGATTTATATCATTCACAATATTGAGCTGACTGGATAAATAGAACATATAATTTTTCATAAATTTCTAACAACAAGCTTCAATGCATTTTTTAACGTCTGCTCTAAATTCTTGAACAACACAACAACTAATGCAAATAATATTTGTATAAACACCAAACACAAGTACTTTATGTTATGAATATTCAAAACGCTGGCCTCATTTTAGATCCCTACCTACTTGATAAATTTTTTTAATATTTAATTTGATGTTATTTTTAAATTTCGATCCCTATTGCAAACTAATTTAAGTTTATAATTTGATAATGTTGTTGTCATTTTTACCAATAATTGATCGATGTTGATTGTTGATAGTTCAAAATAGTTTTGCTTGTGTGACTTGTAAAGAAATATCTTGAGAATTCAAATTAGTAAATTCTATGCTTATAGGTAGATTGAAGTGTGGAAAAATCGATTTCTAGTGTGCAATGAGTGCAATGTTGAAAAGCTTGAAAGTGAAAAATAGAATTGTGTAACCTACTTCTCAAGGGAAACTTAAAACGATAACACCGACGCTGTCGCGTCCCTTTCGATTTAACTTTACACTTTTCTAGTTTTACTCATTAAAAATGCAATAAAACCAGCTATTGACGAATTGACGCGCAATACGAAACATGTTTACCGCCTAAAACCTTCATATACAAAGTGTTTTATCTGATTTTACGTTCATAATATTTGTGATGTGATTAATTTCAATTTGTTTATTATACCTCTTGAAATTTCATTAAAAGAATATGGATTTTATGTCGTCCTGAAAATTGATGACTTTCATAATCAACTTTTACTTGGCACCCTTACCTTCCCTATCAAAATCAAAATGAACAAAAACGGAACCTTGCACAAACTAGAAACTCTAACCAAACATAGCGAATATTGCACGAATTATAATTCAAGGTTGTTACGGTTTTTCCTTTCGGAAAATTTCTATAAGACGCCTCAAACTATTCGGTTTGACGAAGACGATGACTCTATGGTTTTTCTTATAAGTGCTTGGCGTTGGCGTTTTTCGTGGAAAACCCCTAGTCCTAGACTCTCTTAATATTCCTAATACATTAATGCACACTTAAATAATGTTAATAGTTGTCGGAATTTGAACAGTGTTTAGAAATTTGCGTGTTATTCAAAGGTCATCGCGATTATTCAGATTCACGAGACTTCCAAATATTGATGCTAAGAACACAGCACAAAAATTGCACGATAGAATTCACTTGCAGACAATGTTTATTTAATAAATTATTTAAGGAAAGATATTTGTAGTACGTGTTTGTTAAATATTTGCCTTTATTGAGTTTCTACTTATAACTTAGGCAACACGCACAAGAATTTTAGACGTAAACGATAACGATAAGGGTGCAATGTTCGCTTTTATCGGTTTATCGCGCCAGAAATAGTTTACTCATTCTAGGAATTATTCAGTAATTGTTTTTACATGACTTAATCCTTACACGTTACAATAGTTAATTAAATATTAATAAATTATGCACCTGCTAATTGTTTGTTAATTACTTCAGCAGTAAAGTATTTTAATTAATCAGAACTTCAAATTCCAAGAAACAATGCTCAAGTTTAATTTAAAATTAACAGTAAATTAAAACAATAAGTTGGTACTTACGTTGGGTAGTAGGGGATCGTCATGGGTCCTTTAATTTTTCCATTGTTGTTCGCATTATTCCTGGTTCTTATTTTCAGTTTGCTATCATAAACAGGAACCGGAATGCCACTGCGCAAGTCACGCCAATTTCCACCTTGTTTCACACTAGAACCTGCAAATTCAAATAAATTTCATGAAACACTCAAATTTCGCTTATTTTACTACAAGACTTACTAGAAGTTGAAGAAGATCCTGATGAAAATGTATGCTCCTTCCGAAACCGATCCAGTCCAGACGTGATCTGCTCCGAGGAGAAACTCTTCCTAATCCTTTCATGATCCTTATTCGGCACGTAATTCCTATCATAATGTCCCCCACTAATAAACCGAGCTTGCACATTACTATTGACACTTTTTCCTGGTGATGTTTGCGTCTGTGTCCTTTGCGAAGGTTTTTCTTGAAAACTGTCATACGATGGGCGAGGTGTCGTCGGCGGGGAAAACGAGCGACCACGTGGCGAGTTCCTGAAGCGATTCGGTTTCCTCGCCGGCGATTCGTTTCGGTAATCAGTGTTTGTTGATGCAGTTTTCGAATTATTCGCATTCTTGACAACGTACACTTGACGGAGAGTACCTGCACAAACGGACCTCATTTTTCGAAATAAATGACTTTCCACTCTCGTTACTAGGTATACGCGTGATTAATAAAATGTGAGCCGGTGTGCAATTAAAATTAAAATACAACTATCGTGTAAAATTTTATTGAAATGATAGTATAGGATATGAAATGAAATTTATTCTAATGATAGAATGCACATGTAATGGGAAATTACCGTTAGCCGATGATAATTTGCCTCCTCCAACTTGCGTAAAAGCGGTCGGGTCGATGGCCCAAACTTGAGTTCGATTGACGTTTTGTCCTTCAGACGGTTCCTCCTGGAAATAATTGGACTGTGATTTTTTATAGGTTTTTTGACTTTTTTTCACGCAGAGTTATTGACTTTTAGGGATTTCAGGGAAACAAGGAAACAATTCAATTATTCAATCAATA
>JARJDT010018280.1:0-12210 GCA_030264655.1 Leptusa sp. GC000079
ACAACAACTTCACTTGCTTGTGTACTGAAGGGATGGTTGGAACCTTGTGTGATACACCTTATTGCCAGGTGAAGACCCATGGGTGTGAACACGAAGGTCTGTGTAACATAACAACCAGAGTGCCCTTTTGCCAATGTCGGCTGGGTTTCGAAGGAAGACATTGTGAAGTGGACATCAATGATTGTGTCGACGATCCTTGCTTAAATGGAGGGATGTGCCTGGATGGTATCAATAGATATGATTGTAATTGTACGGGGACGGGGTACAAGGGGGCTAATTGCGAAGTGGACATCGATGAATGCGTCGAGTTTCCGAATCTTTGCGGGGATTTGGGGACTTGTCTCAATACGCCGGGCAGCTATAAGTGTGATTGCCTGAACAGGAAGTGTGGACATCAATGCAAGTTTGAGAATCCTTGCGAGGACCAGCCATGTCTGCATGGACAATGCCAGAGTAAATGTGCTTTTGAAGCGGATTACGAATGCATCTGTTCCGAGGGATGGATCGGGAAGAACTGCACCGAAACTAATGTAAGTAAAACGTTTTATCATTCATTGCAGAATTAAATTTTTTTGTTTTGTTGTTTAAAAAGGTTGACGCGATTTCAAGCAATGGCTTTGACATTTTGTACGTTGTTGTACCCATTGCTGTTGTGATTATTATGGCTTTAGTCAGCGTGTTGGTGATTTTGGTGAATGTCGCAAGGAGTAAGCGGGCGACGAGAGGGACTTACAGTCCCAGTGCTCAAGAATTCTGCAATCCTAGAGTCGAATTGGACCATGTACTTAAGCCTCCACCGGAGGAACGGCTGATATAACTTAACTGATCCTCCATGTATACTAATTTTATTCACTTACTCAAATTTAAACTACAAACTAGGAACAAACGGATAATCAAAAACGAAAGCAAAACGAAAAGTAGATATGTTTAGTGGTAAGTTATTTATTTTTATACAAAATAAATCGAATTTAGACTCATTTCATTTAGGGACCAAATGACTTAAACTTAGAACAATTTTGATAAGAATGTGTTAGATCTTAATTTGTATTAGTTTTGTGTTATTATTAATTTTTATCTTTACAATGTGTTATAGGACAAACACAAAACCAAAGCTTGTAAATATTTTGCTAAATAATTACTCAAATATTATATTTAATAGTTTAAGATTGATTATTATGACATTCCATATTATAACTAATTATATCTACGAATATTAAGTTATTGAAATAATTTTATCGTGGAAAACATTGCAATTTATAAAAAATAAGAAATAATAACTAGGGAATGACAAAGCGACAAAAATTAGATGTGTAAAATGTGTATTAGGAATTGAATTGATTATTTATTGTGTGCCTTAATTATTACTTATTCTAATACTAAATACACATTTGTATGAAAAGAGACATAATCCAAACGAGTATTAATTGTATTTTATATTCTTGTTTATTAGGTTTAACTCATATGAGAGAAAGATATGTGTGTGATAAGTTGTATTCTTTTTAATTTTAGAGTTTACCCTGTTTGATGTTTTCAGGTTTGAAATTATTAAAAAACAACAAAACTTGGGTTTTTAACAAGAAGCCATTGGTTTCAAAATAATTTACGTTGCTGTAGTGTCAGAGAAAACATTAGATTTCTTTTCTCCACGATTCATTTCCACCCTTTCACTCTTTCCTTTTTGGTGGAAATCGACTTAACGTTGGAGTCCATTTTTCAGAACGCGTGGCTGGAAAATCTCCTACATTGCAGCTTCGGTAAGCCCATCAAATTTATTTTCTTTCCGACTCTGAGAAATTCCATTCATGATGAAAATCAACTTCATGATGAGTAATTAATTGTTTATTATTAATAATAATTTTTCATTGAGCAAAATTTCAAGTTCGGGGTCCATTTTCATGGGGAAATATTCCTTCCAGCAGGATGACAGGACAACACCAGTCTCAAACGATAGGTAAGTTCTATCCTTTAGTTTCAGAGATAACGGCGTTTTTCTTAGAAGAAAATTTTAACTTCGTATAACTTACTGAAATAGAATGTAATTTGTAATTTGATATAAATAAAACTAAATTATCTATATGTATTAATAGTCTTGACGTTTTCGGGTTGCAGTAAAGTTTAAGTCAATTTCAAAATAATTTTTAAAAAAATTACTCGGGATAAATTTGAATTGGTAATTTTGCAGTCGTCAACTATCTCTTGCAGCATCCTAATCCGAAGTGTGCAATTTTCGTAATTTGAACGCCGAAATAACTATAGTATGAAATGTCCTAATGGATCACATAAACAACAAGAGGCTCTTGTTGCTACTGCAGAAAACATTTTCAGTGCAAAATTCGTGAAGTTTGTTTAACGTTAATTCAAAATTTCAATATAGCAAGAGTTGGGCAAGAGTTTTGCAACTCCAGTGATCCTGATACGAAATGAGCAATTTTCAAAAGAGATTGAAAATGTGCAGTGGAAATTTCAACGTAGCAAGAGTATCTTATTGCAACTCTAGAGATCCTTATACAAAGAGCAAAAAATGATCAAATAATGAGACAGTGTACACATTTATTGATTACTAATTTTTCAAACATTCAATAAACAATGTTAAACATGAAACTAGTTCCTCATCAGCAAGTCGCAAATTTAAATTATGTATTTACGAGTAAATTTAAATTGTTTAATAAGAGCTAACAGCGCGCAAATAAATATCAGAAGCTTCCGCAATGCAATGCTAACTACAATCTTCAATGAACAATAAGTACATTCAATTCAATCCTATCTGAGGTGAGTCGAGTCGAGTGTACAACTTCAACAACAGTTTGTCTTTTCATTAATTTCTATTAATTAATAATTTAATTGCAATTGCGACATATAATTATTTGAAGGGCAAGGACAAGGATAAGACAATTGATTAACATGCAACATTTAATTAAATCTTAGTAGAATTCGATTAGTTTTCTTCACCAGGGGCAACCGATGCAGTCGACAAGATGGCTTCAAAGGAGAAAGGCTGGAAAGCATGCCCGAGTCCCGAATAGAATTTGCTTTGGAACTCGACCCAATGCAAACGCAAAGTGTGCAAGAACGCCGACAAACCTTCCATCAACACTAGAATTGAGACTGTCAAACAAGCCCAGAAGCTGAAGATGATATACAGGGCGATTCCACCTTTCCAATCATCCACGACGAGACCTTTGCTCAAGACCATGTTCCACAAAACCTCCGACAATTCTGACAATAAAGAAAAACATGTAATTTTTAAACATTCGGCATTAAGAGTTTAACTTACGTGCATGCGCCAATGACAAGGCCCACAAACGCAGATACGACGCAGTATGCGACACCGACCCCAAGACATACTCGATCGTGTGGATCCCTTGATGTATGAACATCTCCGAGAGTTCCTCATTGCTGTGATCCCCCGTTTGCGCCACGGTGTTGTTCATCGGCTGTTCCGCATCGCCGTTCTCTGTCGCCGACTGCATTTGCTGGTGCGACACGGAATAGTTCATCTTCTGCTGGTTGCGCATAATGTGGATGGGCTTCGCGAGCAACATCCACGGAATGCAGAGCATTGCAAGCACCACCAGCAGCTTCTGTATCCCGATTTGTCCGGCGTACATCGTGGCGTCGCATTGCGGATCCACTTTGGTTTCCTTAAACAGCACCATGTTGATGAACGTGATGAGGATTGAAGGCGCACAATGCGGGCTCCACTTGACCCACTCGGCTTCATCAGTGGGGTAGTAAGTGACCCATTTGATGAACATCAGCAGAACCATGTACAGGAACAGGAAACACAGGAAGATCACCTGGGGGATGAACTGACAGATAATGTCGAGTTTGTTCTTGAAGTAGAGGTTGTTCCAGAGCGACATGCTCACGCCGAATAACATGTGACAGATCCCCAAGATTATGGAGATCTTCATCTTGTACGCGTTCTGGAAGATGATCTTATTCTTGGCGAGTTGCCAGACCGGGTCCAAGCCGAACGGATACGGGATCTGCTCATAGCAAGTGGTCGACGGACTCAACATCATTGCGTAGTCGGCGTCGAGGATCTGTTTAGCAGTCTGGTTGGTCTGCACAGACCACTTGGATCCGAACACATTGAGACTCTTGGAGAAGACGTCATTGTAGATCAAGCCAGTGTACATCGAGAACAAGCCCATGAGGAATATAATGTAGCGTCCACCAAAGAAAATGTTCCAGATCTCGCTGTCGGACTTCTTCGCCGCTAGGGGCTTCTCCTTGAGAACCATCCACCCGCCAAACAAGGCCATAAGAGCCCCGTGTCCGAAATCGCCAAACATTACCGCAAACAAAAACGGGAACGTTATGATCGTGTACGGGGCGGGGTTCATTTCGCGGTAGGAAGCAATGCCATACGAGTCAATCAACGCTTGGAAACCGGAAGTGAACTTATTCGTGTGGTTGTACGTCGGGGGTTCCTCGCAAGTCTCCATGCGGTTCAGAATCGGAGGAACGGAGCTCCCCGAGCGCTCAGTGCCGCGACGCAGCGCGAGTTGGATGTTCTCCAGATCGAGGACGGGCACCCAACACTCGGCGATGAGACACTTTTGCGTGACGTCCAAGTTGAACAAGTTCAGCGTATGGTAGATCGCCTTGATCTTGCGCACTTTGACAAACCAGTTCTTGATGTTCTTCGCCGCGGCGACGAGCACGCGATGACGATGGTCCTGCGTTTGGCCCAACACGGTGTTCAGATCTTCGATCCGGGTCATGACGCCCATCGCCATCTCGCGGCGGTCGGCGGGCGCCTCCGGGCACGGATAGAGCGTTGCGCGGAAGCCTTCGCAGATCTTCTTGACGCGCGTCTTCAGCTGATCACCTTGGAAGAAGATGATGAAAACCGATTTGAAGACTTGATCGCCCTATAAATAAACGCGTACAAGTTGTTGCCATGTTTTACTAAAAATGGGAAGGTAAGTTACGCTTGATGGGTCTTCCAAAGGCGTTTCGATTTCGGCCTGGCGCAGGAAAACATTGCCGCGACATGCGCGCCATAACATGCGCTCGAAGGGCGGGATGCGCTCCCGCAGGATGACCCCAGCGACAAAGCTAAGAAATCCAGTCATTAAAACATCACTTAAATGAAAGAAAACAACTTGAGAACAAAGCAACATTTACTATAGACAACCAAACCAATTCGTTAGAGTGTTTGATTGCCTATGGACTCTTAGGTTTCCTTTGTCCTCTTAAATTGTTGAGAAACAACATTAATTAATTAAGAATAGTATAAAAAGTTGCAAGTACAAAAAGTTAAGACGAAAAGTTAAGACATTCAGTAAACTGCAACTTCGCAATAACTCATCATCAATTAATCAATTAATATTAATTTAACAATTTTACGTACAGTGCAATCGGCAGTCGCAGTCAGCGCATTCTAATTAGCAAATAGTTAAAATATTGTGCGATTTCCGGATTGTCGGATAGGTTCGTTCTTATCAGCACTTGATTAGATTTTTTAGATTTTCAAACAGACAAACTTAGCTTATTACTTATTACCTTAAAGGTATAGACACTTGAAAACAGCACTTCATTGATAAATTAAACAAGTATTAATAGAAATTAAACAAAAGGGAAAAATTGTTAAATTATATTAATCACGATCATGTTAAAAGTTAAATTTGAACAAAAAACGAAAGAAAATGCATACAAACAGCCAATTCACATCACGCTTTTCTTGTTTTTGTTTTGTCTTACTGAAATGTTAGTAACATAGAATACTTGCAAGTTCTAAGTAAGTGCAATTGAATAATTTTTAAGTGATAAAAAGTGCGCTAAAAAGTTCTATAGCAAAAATAAAGAAAGGTGTCTAGCGAGAGAGTTGTTACTGACCATGGGAGTAAATCTTCAGGATCAAAAGATTTTTCCGGACAACTGTTCAAAAAACAAACATAGTAGTAGTTGTTATCTTGAAAATTTAATTTAAATGAAGCAATGCATGAAGATGACTCGATTACAATGAAACTCTATGCTGGAGAAATGATAGATGAAGAGATGTTAGTCCTTTTTTTTCCGGGTTGCATTTGGTGTTATAGGATGTCAGGAATGGATACGTACCCAAGTTGTACAGGGCCAAGTGCACCTTGACGGGCTATAGAGTCGTCGCTAATGAGGGCCCTGGTCATAGACTCGGTGGCGTTAACGCCACCTTCGTGCTGCCACAACACAACACATTAGCAAAATCAAACAATAAACAAACAAACACAACAACAAAAACATAATTTCAATCAATATAGATCTACACCTTTTCCAGTTGATATTCAGAAAGTAGCAATTGTAATTCATATATTCCAATTGATATTCAGAAAGTAACAATTGTAATTCAGAAATCACAAATGAGTTTCAGAAAGTAGCAATTGAATTTCAGAAACTTGCAATTGTAATTCAGAAAGTAGGAAATGTATTTCAGATAAAATTTTATGTAATAAACTTTATTAACGAAGTACCTAAACGAAATTCAGTATGTCGAAATAAAATGTTATAATTATTAAAATTTACTTTCTGAATTACAATGGGTACTTTCTGAATATCATTTGTTAATTTCTGAATTACAATTGCTACTGTCTGAATATCATTTGAAATTTCTGAATTACAATTGCTACTTTCTGTATATCATTTACAATATCTGAAAATCAATTGCTACTTTCTGAATATCAACTGGCAAATGTTTAGAGATAGACAACTATAAGCACAACCCTTTCACCTTTCCTCTGTTAATTAATTGTTAATTAAAACTGCTACAGTTAGCATGCAACCTTGTTCCTTGTTAGTTACTAGAGTAGAGTAGAGAAAAACAAACAGAAACGTGTAGTTCGCATAGCAATAATTAATTAAATTAGCGTCGTTTATTATCGTCAACAAACAAGTTAAGTTGCACTTGACACTCAGCCGGTGTTAGAATTACGCTAACGTCAATATTTACTCTTACTCTTACTTTCAACGCTTTCAACTTTCATTATCACGCTATTATCATTTTGAATTAAATGAAATGTAATGAAATGCGCTGAGATTAATTTGATTATTAAGGCAAATAAAACGCAATCAAATCATATCAAATGCAAGGGCATCACGCAAATTTCTTTTCTTGCCTCAAAGTCGTCCGCAAAGTGCCCAGATCCGCGACAATCGTATCAATGTGCTGTAAGAACCACAAATTTTAACTGTAACTTCAAAGAGAATGAAAACGAACGCGTGGCGTGAATGAACTTAAGCTTAACTTTTCTCCTTTTGCCTTTAATTTTGTCTTGAAAAAGTTGATGTTTGAATTATTACCCGAGCTTAAGGGCCTGTCCGCCGGCCCGCAGGCCCTCTTCGCCGAGCAACGTCACCTGCTCTTCCTCCCTGGATGGATCTGCCATCTGGTGGGCAGAGCCATGGTCAGCCTGGCGACACACAATGCCCACACGCCTAATGCTACCCACTACTTACTACCCTCTTAAGATTCTGACTACTTTCAACAATAAGCTCACAAATTTTTACGGATTTTCTCAATTGATTGCACAAAAGGGACTAAAACGGGAAAAAGGAGTGGTTATGCAGTAAAAATTAATCAGAATTAATAAAACATATTAAAATTATATTGTTTGTAGAGAGTGTTGTAAATGGGTAGATTAGATTAATCAAATTAAAAGTAAAAGTAAACCTAAACCAAAATAAAAGAAAACAAGTTAATAATAAATTGCAAGTGAACATAATTGGTGAACAAAATGCAAAGCGTGATTTTTTTTTTGGTTTGTAAAAGAAGCACATGCAACATGTCAATCGCGTTTAAGTAATTCTTTTACGTTTACGTAACTAATCATGAGATGAGTTAATGGTATAAATTCATTTAACAATTGTTAATTGACTCTTTGTAAAAACCGTTTGTGATGCAACTGCAAATTCCTGTTTTACTTTTATAGATATCGATTGAAACTTCAATGTAATGAATTAGGTAGTAAAAGTGTGTTGTTAATCCTTTAACCACTTAAATAGCTTTAGTTTAGGCTTAATAACAGAGGGATTATTCATTTATTAAGGAGATTGGAGAATATTTTACGTGCGAGATACGCACAACGCTAGAAATTATCGTGGATTATCCCACACAAAAGTTTATACTTTGTTGCGCTTAAATTTCATTCAAACCAACTAATTTAAGCAAATAATTTAAACAATAGCTAAATAACTATTAAATATTAATTAACTAATAAAAATGTAGCAATGGAACGTTGACAAAGTAAAATTTGCAACGTTTGCAAACAAGAAGTGCTATTGAATGCGTGAATTAAATGCGTTTATGGCTAATCGATAAATTTAATTGCACGACACACAACAGACCAGTGATCACGAGGTTGGCCAAGTTTACAATTACAAATACGAAATGTTTTATAATCAATAATCAGTCAGTCGACAGGCGTCTGCATATGACTTATTGGATTTCCGATTGCGGTCACGTACGTTGAGCTTTAACAAACTTTCCAAATCCAAACCGCAGTAATAGTAATATTAAGTCAAGTCAATTAAAAATAAATAACAGAAATGTTTATCAGTAAATTCTTGATGCTTTTTAACAATTTAAAATTTGTAAAACTTTTTTGAAGTTTAATTGCAACGAAACGTGGAATAATCAAGAAATGGCAATGGCACGAAAAACAATTAAATATAAAAACAAATTAATGAAGCAGAACAAAAATCAGTTAACAAGTAATAAAAAAACCTAATAAAATATTAATTAATTAGGATCGGAAACTGGTTGATTGATAATTGAAATTTTACTAATCTAACAGGCAAAGTGTAGACTCCAGGCTGATCTAAAACATTTTATAAGAAGAACAACAAACAAGAACAATATGGTATCAAGTGGACTCGTCCTTGATCCTTGAAATTTCCTCTAATGTTTTGCGAAGTTTTTTGGCTTAAGTTGAATGCGATAGTTGAACTTGAAATGAAGTCTTTTACTTAGCTGAGCAATGAGTATTAATTATTAATCAATCAATGCATGCAATATTTTACAATTTTAATTATTGCGGCCGAAGATTTAGTAGTTAAGCCACATTCAATCAATTAAAAATTAATTAACTGTTAATTAATTAATCAATTTAAGTTAAGTCTAAGTTAATTTCCTTTGTAGGACTTACAAAAACGTAAACAAGTCCGGAACAAGTGAGCGACGTCTTTGTTGGCTCGCATCCTGCCCAATAATTATTAATTAATCAACCAATTAAAAAATATTTTTAATAAAATGTGGCTTAACCAATCAAACCTTGAAATCTTCAATAGTTTAATTAAGTTTTAATTTAGTACTTGGTATAATGTTATGAGAAATTAGTTCATTCCTTAATTATTTAGCATTCCTCATCCTCATAGTCCTTAATTACTTAAATTTTATTCAATTTTAATCCCAATTCAAGTTTCAGATTGATGATATTTACTATGAATGTACACTCACCTCGTCAAAGAACACTTGAGTTTTCCTCAAAATCTGCTTGAGTTCAGTCAACTCCAAGAAGTTCCTCTTGAGCGCCTCGGCGTTCTGGTTGACTTCACGTAATTCGTTCTCTAGCTTCTCGAAAGTCGCCTCCAGGTCGATCATTTCGCGCGGCTGAGGCGCTTCGGGACTCTCGCCCGTGTCCAGCATGGGAATCCCGTCCTTTTTGATCTCCTTTTCGAGATAGCGCAGCTTGCGCTCCATCTCATCACAGCGGCGGACTTCATTGACGAACTTCCTTTGGAAGGCATTCACGTCCGGATTCAACTAAACAAGCAAACAATTTTTATTAAGGTTTTAGGCTCGGTTTTCGGCTGGTATGGGTCTTACATCGCGGAATTGGACAAGTCCAAGCTCGCCGAGCTCCGAGACGCAAGCGTATGCAGCTTCACTCTGGAGGAAGAGCTGACAGAGAGTCATCTCCGCGCTCCGAAACAACGACCCCATGATTCACCACTTGGCACTCTCGTACGCTTATTTTATTCTAGGAAATTCACGGGTTATTCAAGGTTTGAACGAATTTTTTGTGTTGTTGGGCGAAGAGCACTTTACGCCATTTTTCTTTTATAACCAAGCAGTACTTCGATAAATCGATGACTGGCCAGGTTGAAAGCAAGCAGGCGCAGAATTCTTACTTACACTTGAATGCCACACCAACACGCAATCATAAATTATACGGTTTTATCCGATTTGAACGTGTTTGAAAGAGAAATTAGCGATTTCAACGCGAGAAATCCAACGTTTTCGTGACGAACAGCCAGCTGCTACTGACAAACTCAAATGAACACAAACGCACGGTTCGCGCAATCAAAACCGAACATGCACGAACACAAATAATTTCAAGTCATAGGCGGAGGCAAAAAAAGTCGGGGGGTTCTCAACTTTTTTAACCCTTAAAAATTAGCCAAAAAATTCCCACAAAATTATTAAAAGCATTTCTCGACAAAAATAACCTGCTTGTAATTTCTTCTATCAGTGTATAGCGAATTGCCTATCATAAAAGCATATTTGAACGAAAATAGCATGGAAAGATGAAATTTTCGGGTAAAAAACATGCTTGAGGTCCGTCTAGCAAAAGAATATATTCTATATACACGTTTTATCATCACTCGTACAAGAAGCACATTGAATTTCACCCCGTAACTATTCAAACATCGTTTTCGCACAACTTACACATATTTAGAATCAACTTTAAGTTCCAATATTATTTACAAATAAATAAATGCTGCTAACGCTACGCAATTAAAGCTTCCAACGCTTTATCGCGGTCGTTACCACTCTCCTGAAGTGCGGAAGCGACGCGCACTTCGCTGAACCCTAAATCCATTAATTGCGACATAGACAAAAGATATTCAACAATCTGCAACAGAAATCACCTATTGGTTAAGAAAAACAAATTTTCCTAAAACGGGGTTATAATAGGCTATTGTATAACGCGTGCCGAAAGCGGCCATTATGTGCCAAGCTTACTTTTTTCTCATCCTCGCCTAAAACCTGCAGAGCACGTGCGACGCGCCCGAGGGGGAACCCCATCGACGCAATACTCTCGCAGATGCTCTGCGCATGCGTCGACAACTCCCCGTAAGGGCTACTGAGGCGTTCATCCTGCCGATTGTTCTTTCGCTCCATATGCGTATGACTAGTCTGCGCATGCGCAACGTTCAAATTGAGTTGATTCTGCAACGACTTGATGATATCCGGCACACTATTATAATTATTGACAGGCGGTTGGGGTTCGGGTTCATTCGTCGTCGTCGTCGCCGGAATATTCGGGTAAAGGTCGTAGTAAGAGTGCTGCGGCTGCGGCGCGTAGTAATACCCGTTGGTGTCCGTCGACGTCGTGGGCGTCGCATAGTAGAACTGCGGCAACTGTGGCGTCATCGCCGTCTGTTGCGCATGCGCGATAGCTCTCGGCTGCTCGCTGTTCTGCAGCACCATCTTCAGCTCTTCCAAGTCGTTGAGGGTCTTCAGCTCGAGGTTGTCGAACGGGCTCGAGGTGTCCGCCTCAAAGTCGGAGATGTTGATGGGGCTCGCGTCGTCGCTCGCCGGCGTGTACTTGACGGACGCGAGCGGGATCTGCGTCGGGATGAGCAGGTCGTGGTCCTTGTGCCGCTGCGACTTCACCTCCTCCTCGTCGAGCTCCTCCTGGCGCTGCGAATCCGTTTGTTTGATGGCGGCAAGCTGCTGGTGGCGCTCGGCGGCCATTTTGTGGCGCGCCGTGCGCCACTCTTGCATCTTGTCGCGGACGCACTCGTCCGTTTGGAAGTTGTACGTTGGCATCTGGTCGAGCAGTTGGCGGTTGAGGGAGAGGCGCTGCGAGTAGCTCATCGCCAGGGAGATCTTCGGGGGCGGCTTGTATTTCTCGGAGATTTTCACGCGGACGCCGTCCATGTAACAGTTGTTTTCGCTCTGTTTTTGGGACATTTTTTTCAACTCTCAACAGCCTCAATGGGCATTTACCATTAATTATTTAATTAAACCATGAATGTGAGAAGTTTTGTGCGGACAAAGCACTAGATTTTAACCTAAAATTGTGTTACGCGTTTTTCCCTCGGTTTTTCTTGCAAACTCACTCGTCTAAGAACTTCTAATGCAGTTTTTCACGAGTTATCAAGGTTTTTTGCGGTTTTTATGACTAATTACTGACGAATAATAGAAATATAGAAAATTTTGTTACAAGTTTATTTTATTAATCTGTCATTGTCATGTTTTGCTGTCAATTGTCAGTG
>JARJDT010018291.1:0-14645 GCA_030264655.1 Leptusa sp. GC000079
ATATTGTGGCGTTATCTAGCGGAATTCAGAGGTACTACATATGTTAATCTATTCGGACGAGACGTTCATATAATTAAGATTGAACTTCACAAGGTAAGTTCGTTTAATCTTACAATTATTTGACATCTGGAACAAGAAACCAAGCAAAAACATTAGTTTAGTACACTTATTCCAATGGCAGATTGACCTTCGAGTTGCTGATTAACTCTTGGAACATGTACATCTGACGACCTACTACCTACATTACGAATATTACCAATAATATCAATGAATTCAATTATTTATAACAAAAATGTACACATCTATAACTACTTATTTATTACCTTTCATAGTGGTCATTCAGTTCTTACCCCGGCAGCAACTCTCATACATGTTCTTGCTTCATAACATCTTAACAAGTCACATTAAAATGTTAGAATTTGAAAGTCAAGCGAGAAATTTCGGTTTTATTTTAGAAAATGGCAATATAAAAGGTTTCATTTATCAGTGTTTCCTTATATTGGGATGGCTTATGCTGTTCTTCGGGTCGGTAGGAGCATTATACAAAAACATAAAAGATGGAAGTGCAGTGGAAACACTAATGTATTCCACGTCAGTATTGGCATCACTAATGTTTCTACTATGCATTTGTGCCTTGTTTCACTGTCAAATAATACAGCCAATTAGAAAACTGCTGCAGGAAACCATTCAATATATTCAATGTCGAAAACATATAAACCCAGAACTTTTGGACTACCACACATTTATTTACATATTTTATGTGCTGCATATAATGATTACGGCGCCTGTGTTCGTGCTAACTCAAATGCAAGAATGCCAAGATCATACATATTCAAATTGTGGATTCCTTCTCGATTTATACTATGGGATTGATATTTATTATCAGCCAGTCAGAGGGATTGTTGGTGGATTATCTATATCGGCAGTTGCATTAATCGTTTTTGTCTTTGGATATCTCCTTTTTCTCGTAACATCCTGTGTGAAATATGTTCAAATTACAATAACAAGTATGTGTGTTCAAATTGAAAATCTTGAATATATTCCGTCCAGAAAAGAGAGGAGACAACTGTTCATTGAGTGTGTTGAGCTAGATCAGCACATTACAAAGTAATGGTTCTTGTATTTTGTTATGTGTTTTTTGCTTATATGCAATTCAATTATTCAATTGTAGGTTCTGGTTGACCGTTGAATATTGCAATAAAATCGTCTTTCTTGTTCAAGCCGCAACTTGCAGTTTCATTATAAGTTTGATTGGTGTGAATGAATTGATTTCAATCAATGTACAGTCAACCTGTCATTTCTTGTATTATTTCTGTGCAAGTTTATTTTTTGGATATTGTGGAGAAGCACTAGAAAAAACTGTAAACATTTTTACACATTAACTTGCTTTTTAAAACTTGCTGTAATTTATTTATTTCCAGAGAGATGATCTCCGTAATACTGTTTTCTACAGTGTTCCTTGGGATGGTGATATTCAACTACAGAAAGATATGCTCTTCTTTCTTGGAAATCGCATAAGTTTTCAACTATCAGTTGGACATTTTACTAAATACAAAAATGCTTTGACTCTGCAAATTATCAAACTTGCTTATTCCTTTATAACGCTTTATAAAAATCTTTATCAAATATAAATAAGAAACTATGAGTAAATATACAACAATATATTTTTATAACATCGAAAACTATTGAATGCGAAGGCGCCGGGCTGTTTCGAGTAAAAGATGTACAAAAGAAATTCTAATCTATTTTTGGAGGAAATATCTTTTTCTCTAGCATTTCACTTAAGTAACAAGCTTTATTCGTCGCTTTAAAAATAGGCAGAAATAAAATGCAATATTGCTTGTATCATGTAAGTATACTTGAACTTTAACATTTTCTTAAATTTCTATACATAGGCACCTTGCAGAAACATTTATAAAGTTAAACAACAGTACAATAACAGTAAGTTTAACCAGAGTGTAACCATCTATAGACTGGCAAATAATCGTAGCTCTAGAGCTAAGAAAGTTGAGCGTTGTTCTTTCTGGAGGTTGTGGTTGTGGAGGTCGCTCGAAGAAACAACAAGTATAAAATATACATCATTATTTATCGTTTGGCATATCGGGTATCGTATCGTTTGTGCTCCGTGTGTGTTTTCCTATGTTATATGAGTATATGGTGTTCCTCGGCGTGTGCCGCACCTGATCCGGAACGACCGCAAGCGCAACCTCCCGCATAACCGCCGCCGCCGCCGCCTCCACAACTAGCACGTCTACATACAGCAGCGCAGTAAGACCACGACAATGGAATACAATACGTGTACTAATAAAACTCTCACGTTTCTCGAGAAAATGCCATTAAGCCCGAGCACATGTACAATGTACATACATAATGTTCCTTCAGTTCTTTTGCGCAAGAAATATTTTCACTCGGTTTTAAATATGTAACAAGCAAAGAAATTGCATCTCTTACGAAGCGTAATTTGCGAGGATATTTACACTAAGAAATTAAAACGAGAAATTTGCGTTTAAAAGTGAGGCAAGCGCAAACTAAAATAACAACAAAGAAACGGCAACGAAGATAATAACGGATTGTGGCACATGGGGCGAGGAAGATCGACGAGGGCGCCTTTTTAATATTTATAACGCAATATTCTTAAACGATATCAAACAACATCAGCATAATAATCGAGCTCGCCGCTCAGCCCGCCCGCTGCTTTCTCTTGCTTATTCTTCTTATGTAAATAATGAAACAACAAATTATCATTTCATGGCGAACGCGCACAATGCACACACACAAACAGCAAGCGCCCGGCGTGCCTAACAATGGAAAAATTCACATTATTATTACCATTATTGTAAAGCAACAGATCTACAAGTAGCCACAACAAATTTCACCAAGTCTGAATGTTCCTACCATACAAAGCATGAAGCTAGTAGGCTATGAAACTGGCGTTTCACTATGAAGCGAGCATATATGAGACATGTGGTACTAGTTGGTACGAGAACGTGAAGATGGCGCTTGAAACTGCAGGGACATGTAATTTTATTATAATTATTCGTTTATTATTCAAGTTTGATTTATTTTTTTATAACCGTAAACAATCTACGTGTTAGAAAGCCACGTTGCCATTCAGAAAAATATGTTATTTTATATCGATATATTTTAAAATTAATATTGTAAATTGTCTTCGATATATCGAATAATATATCGATTATTTACTCTCAATATCGGAAAGGTGTTTGCAAGTAAAGTATAAGCGCTGTAATTTGCAAATACATTGAAGTTGTATATCGAAATATTTGTTTTCAAATCATTTAGTGTCGATATATGCGTTCCGATATATCGTTTGATAAGATATATCGATTAATTATTTTTGCCATCCCTAGTTTAATATTTTTCAAACATAATTTTCACATACTTATTTATACTCGTTTTGGCTATTTTCAAACGCAAACAATCTGAACAACACAAAGAAATAGACAGCCTATAAGCAAATTTAAATTAAGAAATATGAGTTTGCCAAGAAAAAAGAAAATTAATTGGCTTTTGATTTTGCAATATTAAACTTTTATCTACATTGAATTGAGCAACATAATTCACGAAAAATGTTTGTAACATGTCTGTTCAAGGACGTGTTGTGTGTGAACATCAAGTATGTTACTTTTGTAACTATGATTTATGAACAGCCAAAGAGCCTGCAGCCTTCATTCAGGCAGGTTCGAATGCGAACCTCCTGTGATAGGAAACACTGCTTCGCCCGCTTCTTGTGTTTAACTTTGTTGTGCTATTCCTACGAAAGTTTAAAGCATCAAGGACTATTCGCGCTGTGCGTAACATGAATGTGCGTGATTTATATTCCTGTTGTATTTAATTTCTAAATTATGATATAACAGCGAAGACAATTTGCACGCGAAATCTTTCATTTTCCGCGTCAGCATCTCACGCCGCGAACCAACCGCAAACTTGAGCCTTTCCTATCTTAGGGTAGGGTTGTAATTGTAACACATCAGCACTTTATCTGGCAGTTATTAGCTTAAACTTAATTTATGATTAATGTTTTCATATGTCGGTAATATTTTGCAACTTCAAATACGAAGCCAACTTGGCGGTTTGTTAATTTTTGTAAAATATTAACACGTACAATTTTGCTTGTTCTACTTGATAATGGTGTTTATTTTATTATATTTTTGTTTAGATTCGTGTCATTTTTACATCCTTTTGTGCGCATTTCAAAGTTTACAAAGCTCTATCTGCACCTAACAAACTCTGCGTTCTTGTATACACGAGGAGAGAATTTTTTATTTTTACCATTAACAAAAAGAGTCATAAACAAGCAAATGCGCAACGAGCACATTCGAGTTGAAAATAAACATTTCTTATGGTACATCAACATGCATTTATTTATATAAATTACACATTAATGTATTTCGAATAAAACAAATTCGAGAATTTACAACTCGCGCATATAGCAAAATATTTTCCTCAATTTGATATTGACGTACTGGGAAGAGACATAAAAAGTCTTCTATCATCATATAGGCATGTTCGCATATACATATATACATATATATGTAGAGAGAAAATATTCAATCCTTGTTTAATCAACACGTCGTTTCGTGTTTACTTAGGCCCACTTTTACGTCCCCTAGTGCCTGGTCTTGTGCACCCACTACACATTTTCATGTATCTGCACATATACAAAAGGCCAAAAACCAACACGAAATCCGCAGTAATAAAAAGCGTCGGCGTGGAACTTGTATTTAACACGTTTTCGTCGTCACGTTTTTATTGCCGCACATATACAGCCAACTTTCATATAATATCCACCGAAAAACTCCAAATCAAAAGTATTTGCGAAAAATAATAACACATCGTCCTGGAAAGCAAAAACATTCATCATTTTAGTAAACATCCATTACCGCGAGAGAAGTTCACGTTGGCGCGTGATTTTTTTTTGTTTGATTATGAGTTTCGGGAATTGTTTTTTGACACACTCGGTATAATCCAAAATAATATTCCGGATAGCCTGTTAGTATTAGACAAAAAAAGTATACCTTATTTTATTTCTGTGAGCATAAAGCTCACCGCAATATATAACGCAAGAACGAGGATAACGAACGAAGGGCAAACAACAAATATTATATTGTTATATAAAAAGAAGCATCATCATTCTACCATCCTGACTTCTGACTGATAAGAGTTTAGTGTTGCGAATAATCTGATGTCGTTTATTGCGTTATATGATGACGGTTGACAGAATGCTCTTTTTTCTCTCAACAATAACATTTGACCCTTATAAGAAGAAGTAAATTGCCATCTTTAGTGTGTTCTTATATTATTGCAAAGCAATGAAAAGTAAAACGAATTAATTTAATTTTGTTTTTCATGAGTTAATTCCCTTCGTAAATCGTTGCATTATGTTGTGCAATTTCCTTATCATTTCAATAAATTTTAAGAGAAATCTGCTGGCAGGACCCAAACGTACGGCAATAATTTTTAGCTCTGAAAACCAATAAAAGTTAATTACAAGCAATAGATTATTTGTTTTACTGCAAACTGCACCAATAATTTCTCAAACCATTACTCCTCAGAGAGCAAACAATAAGTTTACTTCTTCTTAATGCCTTTTAGTTTTTCGTTTCCTTATTGTAGTAGAGAAAATAACAATATTTGAAAGAGCATTTTAAACAGACAACACCATGCAACAAAACAGTAGATGTAAATAAAATAGTAGATTCAAGCTTTACAACTTTCAACTTTCAATGGTTTTAAATGCATGTTGAAACTATCAGTGGGGTAAAACATACTTCTTGTTGAATTTGTGCGAGTGTTTCCTTCTTAGTCAAATGGCAGACGAAGTCGTTTCTCGAGCAAAACTTGAAAAGAACAAGATATCTAAGCGCGCATCTTAAGCTTCATTCAGCGTAAAGGTATTTGCTGTTCGCGAACAAGAAGTGCGCAACTTGTTTCTTGAATGTAACTAGAAGCACTGCTAGAAGTGACGGAACCGGTTGCATTTCAACATTTTGAACATTTACCTGCAACCTGACGCAACCTGCTTGCAACTGCCTCCAGCATATCAAGCAAACTTATCCTTGAACTGTTTCTATTTTATTTGTATACTTAGTTTGTAACATCTTGCAAGTATGAAATCGTTACGCTGACAATTTAGCTATTTATTTTTTGATAATAAGTATATAAAATTGGTAGGTGCGTTTTTCACAAAATTCTTCACTCAGCTGAGATCTGTGGAGCAACTCAGCATGTATCAGCATGTACGGATTTACTAGTTACTTTCGAATTCAAACAATTAAGGTTAAACTTCAAAAGTTAAGAAAGGAGGTTTCAATTCAATGCATATATTTAATTATTAGTAATTATTAACTCAGTTTCACTAATAAACAAGCCAATCTCAGAAGTTAAATAAATCACCTCACAAACTCATTGAGGATGCCATTTTACATCATTTGTCATTTTATATATATCATCAATTTTCAAAATTTATTGTTATAATTATAATTTTAATTCACTTACAAATCCATAATCATCATTAAAACGCGCGTAAAAGACAGTCATTACGCATGCCATGAAGCACTTTTCTAGGTTGTGAATGTTTTACATAGGTGGAGTTACATGTCGATTTTTTTAGTAATGAATGTCTTTTACGGACTTTTCTTAGAAATAATAATGATCGATACTCATGTGCCAAAAAATACTTTTCCTGAAAATATAATACTTTATGCACTCGTATAATAACTATTTCAGTCAATTTACTGCTGAAAATGTTGATTTGTTTTTGTTCCTTTCCCTTAATTTGTAGATTCGCCTTTGGTAGTTTGTTTTTGTTTAAAATTTGTAACAGTTGAATTAAATACGTGATTGTTTCTTCGAAGAAACTGATGTGTTTCTAAAATAAATCGCCTAATCAGTGAGATTGCCACCGAAGATTTGTTGGATTTGTTAAGAACACACAATTCGCGCTCGGAATAGATGAGGAAAGCAGTGAGAAATGCGATGCACGTGCGTTGAGAATAAGATGTAGCGCTCGCTTCGTAATTAAATCGTAATAATTTGCCGGCGAAGAAGAGTGGTTTGAATAAGAAAGCTGAATGTTGCGCACACTATTATGTCTTTGTTAGACATAACACTGCGGTGGCAACCAATAATTAATGAAGCGAACACATTGGAGATTGGAGACGTTTGTCGCTTACACATGTGCATAAAGCGTTCATTAGGAAATGGTGTTGATAATAATTAATTGGCAAATGTATGCCTATGCGGGTTCTTCATTAATTTCTTGATGGCCCATTAGTTTGTTATGTCTATGGGGGCAGCAAATGTTCGACGGTAGTTTTCTATTCGCATTATTTTCCGCTTGAAGGAAAACACATTGCAATGCAAGACGCGAGTTGCACTCTGCTAATACACGACAAACTTTCAGTTGTTGTTTGAGGTCACTAGAGACTGAAAATAGTGAAACTTTGTGCAACATTTCGCTACCTATATAAGAAGAACAAGAACATTGAACTAGATGTGTACTGTCGTAGAGTGGAAAGGACATTAGCGAAAATTTCCCCAGCGACCCGCGTCTGTCCGCCTAAAAGAAACGGCGTTGCAAGTGTTTGCCTTCGTTGTTGGTGAGCACGAAGGAAGCACCAAGCGAGCAGGACTCAATTTGATTCGCAATCGCCAGTGTTTTACGTCTTGCTGACTATTAGGGAGACGAACGGGTCGAAGGGTGTAAATTGTTAGATGTTGCTGTGATACGCACCGAATTTAGTCTTAGTCCCTCGAAATTGCTACTCTTAGGTTTTAGGAAGGATTCGATATCGCCGCGTTTATGGACAAAGACGACTTCCTTCTTTTACACAAAATTCTCACTTAATACGCACAGGGTTGGATTAAACGCGAATTTTACTTTGGACATTTTTTAGTGAGCAGAGATTTTTGTACATAAATACGGCACTGTCATCGGCAAAGAGGATAAAAACGAGGGATCAATTTTATTCTATCTTTATTTCGGATTTGCACGAACGAGCTGATTTATTTCGGCGATATATCTTGACCGCCATGTGCGTTCGGCCGGTGCCCACAAACACATGCTCAGTTGTAAACTTCCACATCTAGATGTACATATAGGTAGAAACAGTATTTTTGCTAGTATGTGGACATATAAAAGGCGTAGACGCGCATACCTAGTGCATTCATGTATGGGTGCGGGTGTGGATGCGCCGGGCTTACAAGGAAACGAACGCGTGTTCTACCGCCTTGCAATCGCGCACTCGGAAAGCCGACAAGGCACAACTTAATCTTTAATTAATATATTACACCCGAAGCTCCAGGAATCTTCGGATCTACTTTTATGGTTTTTCTTTAGATATTTTCTTTTCGTCCGAGTTGCTGACATTTCTATTTTACTTTATCATTCATCAATGCCATCAGGCCAGACGAAATTAAAACAAAACTCATTGATCGCAAATACATTTTTAATCATTTTACATCCAAGATATACAAGATAAAGTTTGAAAAACTCTAACGTAATTATTGACAAAATTTGAAACTTTTTGTAACAATGTTTGAAGAGCAAGTTAATCATTTTTATATGGTATATACAAAAACTTGAATGAAAATAGGGGAAAACCTCTTACTCAAGCGTATTATGTGGAATGGAAAGTATATATTATTGGAAGAAACGAAATTTATTATTTGGAGAATCAAATTGGCGAACGCTCGAAACGTTTATAATTCCGTAAGGGTTTTAGCCAGCGCCAAAGTCGAATGAATAAATTGTATAACGCTCGATCGGATTTTCGATATCCATTATCCACATATTGAACAGAAAATGTGGAAGCCACAAATTTATAATATATCAAAGCGATCGCTACACATATACGTATTATTCGCCTATAGTATCCGAAGAGAAAAGAGAAGAAACACACAATGCGGAGTGAGACGAAAATCATTGCGTTTGCGAACCGCTTGATATTTCCAATGCGTTCGCCCAATTCGAAGAGAGTTCGAGTGAAATATGCGCACAAACAGTCTAACTTGCGTTTCACAACGACCGCACAAATCGTGTTTTGTGTCGATGATGCTTCGCACGCTACGCGTTCAAAAGCCATTAGGGCTAATCAACAGGTAATTCGAAATAATATATTAAGTCCATACATGCCCGCAGGTATTTAACAGTTTATTCCTGAATTACTAATAATAAATTCGGGAAAGTTTAGTCAACTTTCTTCGGGGAACATCTCTTATTGAATTTTGAGAAAACATAAGTCTTGAATAAATGTCGCGCAAATAGCTTTAAGGTTTACGTTCGAATCTCAAGGGAACGAAGACGTGATCGTGATGTGTGCGTTCGTGCGTTCTTCGTGGGTACACATGAACGTCGTGCGTAAATATAACCGAGGACCATATTGAATGAGAACGTAATTCCCCAGCAGACACCTGTCAACCGTCGCGTCACTTTTCGTCCCCTCGACGTGCCCCAAGAAGCAAGAAACCCGAAATGGACGTGAGCGCGTGTTGCGTTTCCGTTTTTAATCTTACATCGTCCAAAGTAACAATATTGTTTACAGCTTACCCCATTCCGCACAGCCAAATGTCAAATCATTCGCAGCAACAAGCTACAAGCTTATAGGCTGGTCGAGCAAAGGCGCAAGGACGTGGCCAAATTTCTGCTCAAAAACTGACAGTTCGGAAGGGATAGTAAACGATTAGTTTTCGTTTTCCTAGTTTTTGAAAGGGGGACAGGACAAATTCGTATATGTATAGGTCGACGTGTATCGTATAGCAATCGTAACAAATTGTTTGATTTATTGCCATTCTAGTTGTAAGTCTTTTACGTTTTCTACGTGAATGGCTCATAGATGAACGACAAAGTAATGGAACGTAATGTACAAAACGGCGTGTACGACGAGGTGCACACAAATCATTTACTTTGATATATCTGCGTGCGTGTATCAACAACTTTCGTTCGAATATACAAGAAACGCCAACTTATATTTGCTTCGTTTCCTCCCGATTTTTTGCAATACAGGATGTTCTGCTGTTACGAAAAAGAAACTGCGTGCATTTAGGGCAATTTGAAGGCGTATTCATATTTGTTGTGGGCCGTTGTGGTGATTCCACCAATTTCTCTTTCTAAAAAATGTCAAAATGTTTCGTCGTGCGCTAAGTATGCCGAAATGGAAAATCAAGAATCAATGGTGCGTGCCCTAATGTCGATTTAATGTGTGTTTTTCTTCACATCATGGCTGCCCATGTTTATATGTTTCCATTCGAGTTGCACGCATGGCACATCAACGAGTTTACTTCCAATTTGCTTTCGAGTCAATTTTACGCACCACAAATTATTATCACATATTCGGATCTTTTTGATGTATCCAGCCACCCATCACCATGCGAGAAAAAGCTACGAGCAAAACGTATCTAAATATCGTTATAAGTTTGTCAATTTGTCAACAAAACAAATTTGCATATCTAAAGGGTACCTAAATAAAATGATTTTTATATTTGTTTGCAAAAATATTAAAATGAAGTGTATTATGCCATATGGTTATGTTTGCTACTCGTTATAGGTAGGATAATTTATGATTTTCCGTCTAGGTTTATCAATAAAATTTAATTGGTATCATATTACGGGGAAAACTCGCATCGCATCTATTTTCTACTCTCGATAGAGTTGGAAGAGTTTGAGGCTGACGTATTATGAGGATGAAACTGAAGACGTTTCAATTTATTTAAAAATAATCTAAAATAATGAGGCTTTCCATAACAATATATGACCTAGTACATAAACAACCAAAATAGCTGTTACAGAATTTCAACATTTAAACTTTAACCACAACATTTTCCACAAAACACGTATTTATGACAATGAACGATATATGTATAGTTAATTAAATTACGGTAATATCTGACTGATATGACACCATTAAAATTATCTAAAGTTGTCTAATTACGATATACACAAAGTATTCAAAATTTCAAACATATTATTAACTGTTCTACGATCGATAATAAATGTATAAATCACTCAGTATTTATAATTACTCTACATATTGTGTCCAATGCTAAAATTAATTAATATTCGTGGAACATTGGGACGCTTAAAGCTCAGCAAATTGCACATTTTGGTTGTTGGTTGCCAAAGGGAGCAGATAAATGCATACGAGAGAGTCACATAACGCACAGGACTATATTTTCTAAAATTTACTTGCCGCGAACTGTACCAATAAGCACATGAAATTGTACAGATAGGCAGAAAGGCAGGTAATATGTTAGCATAACATACAAACTAATTGGTAATTGTATGTTCGTAACTGCAAACAACTGGAAAATGTGCATGCGTAACTTTTCAAATTAAAACCGCGCCGAGTGCCGCGAACGATAAAGAAGTGTGGAAAACACCAATTTCACGTGGGGTTGTTCAAATCTGAATTAGGTAATGGAAAATAACTTGCTTTCACACATTATTATACAATATGTACCTATCACTGAAGAACTATATGGTAATTAATTTATATACAGAGTGTTTCAAAATACCGTGCAGGAAATTTGCCGAGTTTTCAAAAATTTCGTTAAGTTGGCACTATTTTTACAACCATTTTCAAAATGTTTCGTTTATGCCACTGAATTGATTATTTGACGTTATCTGACATATGCATAAAATTATTTTAATTATTGGAGCCAAATTGTAAGTATGAGCTGTTACTATACAGAATGTCAAGGCGGGAAATTCAATTCTTTATTGACATTGTGAAACATACTGTATACAATTTTATGTAATAAACATAGATTTGTATAGGTACTGGTACGATATGAAATTTTGCCTCAACATTTACAATTATGCACACGTTCGCTGTTCGCATTCGCATATGAAAATGGAACACAAAAAGTTTTAATTATGGCAATTATTACGGGTAATGAAGACAAACATGTAGACCCGCCGGTTGGTTTTCTAATTCTAAACCGAAGCGCTTCGTTGATTTGTATTTTAATGTAGTTTTCATCAATGGAGATCACTACAACTGTAGCCTTTTCAAATTTCCTCGCTCTATTTATTGGTCTAAACATATTACTAACAATGTCCCAAACTGTATTGACTGGGCTTAGGCTCTTGTTTGAAAATTTTCATAAATTTTAATAGTTTCTTATTCTTTAGCCTGTTACAAGAAGCAACCCGACCGACCTCACAAGAACTATTATTATATAAAGGCACATAATAATGCAATTGTGCAGACTGCCATTGTTCCTCATGTTTCTTGCTCCTTTGGTTCCCTCCGCAACTTCTCGACTTGAAGATATACCAGTTATTCGGTCGAGTTTCCAGTTACCTGATGTCTTTGCTTCCTCAAGTCCCAAAGTTCCGTTTACACCGAGAAGTTCTTCGTTGTTGGCTGTTGGTTAGTGGGACGCGCTTGCCTCAGCTCTTGTTCTTGCAAGCGTGAGCCACCCTAAAGGGTCTTTGGGCCACTTCAATTTACCAAAACAACTCATATTTCTTGCAACATTTACTTTGTAGATTGGGGAAAGCAAACGCAAACGGTTCAAAGTAAAAGGGAACTTGGGATTGCGAAGCTCCGTGAAAAGCTGATGGAGGCGGGTTAATTTTAGAGGGTAAAATCGCTGATATTGAGCGATATTCATTATATTAGTGAAATCTTCAGATTTACAAGAGTAACAAATTTATGCGCGCTTTCAAAATGTTGGCATGATGATCTTTTTGCTATTATTTTACGCGAAAGAATTTCGATGTCGTTTATTTCCACGTTGAATACAGCTATATGCTATGGTGATGTGCATTTCAGCGGAAATACGCTTTCCGGAAATCGTCGTTTTACCGCCGATGCTCGCTACAAATATCATATAACTTGATATTACGAGATTATCCTTTGATTATGGTGCGCATATAAGAAAAACGTCGGCTGTTGTATTGTATCGCTTACAAGTATACGTTTTTATTTCTCCGGCCAAATATTCGCCAAATATTATATGCTACAACCGACGCGTTTACGATTTCACAGAAAACGGGAGAAAAGCGTTTGCCTGTTGGCGCAAGAAAGATGCCCAAAATGATGGGGAAAAGAGCGGCTGTAAATTGGAATTTTTCACGAAAATAAAAGGCCGCTCTTTTGACTGCGAGAATATTATATGAATGTAAGCATAAATTTCGTGAGCGCATAAAAAGTATTTCCATGTTGTACAAGGAAAATTCGATATGCAGTTATTGCGGTGTTGTTTATGATTTTTCATTCGAGTGTAAATCTTGACGTCGTCCCATGTTTCCAAGAGTTACATGTATAACTCGATTGTTGGTGACGGTTGTTGTGTTGCCAATTTATTGCTATGTATATGGCTCTGATGTATGTATAAGTTTGCTGAAAGATTGCTACACAACGAAATCCGCCTCGAACTTTGCGATAATAAAAGCAGTATCGCGATGGTGATGGCGGTGTGCTACGCTCCCGTTTTTATTTTTATGCTTTCTGATATATTGGATTGAGTGTAAAATATTTCATGATGCATTTTGTTGCGGTTTTTAACACTCCACCTGCAAACATAACCCGAAAGCAGTTCAAGCTTTCACTGCCATCAGTAAAATAACAAAAATTCTTGTTAATAATAATTACAAATGAAATATATCAATAAAATTGACAACATTTTTTTTTATTTATTTCAAGTGTGCTGAATCTTATATTCTTTGTTTTATTTTTACGTGAATTGTAAATTTTTATCTTCATCTGCATGGATAATGAAAGTTTTATATTGCGATACACGATACACTGCAGCCGAGCAAATTTGCAAAATACGCAGATAGACGAAGAGTTTTACGATAAAATAAACTGCCCGTAAATTACGCAAAGAATTGAATCGAAATTGTTCAGCTAAGTTTGATTTTCCCTATAGTTTTTGTGTTGTTCCAATGTTCCATAAACCTATTTCTCGTCGAGGAAAATTGCTAACTAAAATTGATCGCGATTGATTTATTTTCAAAGTTTTACTACTTGCATTATGTTTGTTTGAAAATATTCGTTCAGATTTCTCAACTTTTACCTAAATCTGGGTTTGAACGTTTTATTTGACTTTAAGTCACCAAGCAATGCAATAGTGGTTTGTCAAGTACGTTCTTAAATATAACTTGAGCATGAGCATAAAATTACATTAAACAGCGAGCACTTGTTTTACAAATAATATGTGCGCAACATGAAAGAAGTCAATTTCCAAGTTTCAAGTGTCCGTCTTGTAGACGAGTTCGAAGCTCAAGCATTCCTAGATTGCTATGAGAAAAAAATGGGATTTTCAAGGATTCGTTTGGTAAGTACGTACGTACGGAACGTACATTCAAGTCCTCGAACCATTCTGCAGCAACAATGTGACGGGCATTCAACTAGAACAGTAGATTCTCGCCATACTTGGAACATCTCGAGTCGAGAACAATGGAAAATTGGGATTTTAAAGGAAAATCGTTCGAATTAAGTAATCGCATTGTTCCACATCTTTTTGTGTGCTCATGGCAGGAACAAAATGGAATGACGGCGCAAAATTCTATAGAGAAAACTAAAAACTGTAAGTGCAAAAGTAGTAAATTGTCAAAAAGAAAAGATGAAAGGATGGCGAAGAAGGTAATGGACATGAGGACATGAAGTAGAAAGCGT
>JARJDT010018298.1:0-21378 GCA_030264655.1 Leptusa sp. GC000079
CTATAGATATAAAATATTAATACATCAATTATCTGATCACATGACTGCTAATTAATATTGTTGCTATTTCTGCAATAATAATGTAGATAATAAATCTGTTCTAGATTTGAGAAAATGTTTACTCGCCCCTCTTGTAAATCATCGGAAAGTTCATTCCAAAGTCGGCTTCGAGGAAATCATCACCTATGTAATTAAGTCAACACTTCTCTGTTCCTAATAAATGAGTTTTTTTTTAATTGGAAAACTTTAAACTTTACGTACGGAACGCCCACTATTTGCATCTCAATCATGCGAATTCAATTATTTTCATTAATCTTGGCACTCTGTTCGTTTCGCATTGGAGTGGAATAACTTTTACAAATTTCGACGTGATTCCAAAATATAATAGACATTGGGCACTAGAAGTGACAATTAACGAGGTAATTAATATATCTGGATTTGTGCATGCCGCAAGCATTAATCAGTGCATGCACACAGTCGGCCGACCAACTCGGCCGAAATGGCAACTTTCGGTATAATTACCGCAATCAATTCGCGTCTTTTGTACACGCTGCTAATGCTAGATTTAAATGAAACCTATTTTAAGCCTATGCGATATATTTAAATTTCTACTCGCAATTGAGTATACAAATTACCCAATAGCAACTTTATACCTATTTTGCGGAGCATTAAAAGTAATTGCATTCGCAAACACCGCGTAAGCATTTAGTTAGTCCATTAGAAATAGTATGTTGCCGTAACGCTGTAAAGAAATCATGCACCGAGTCGAGTTGATAACAATCGAATGCCTTTGGGTAGTTCATCTACATAAAATGCAAATCTTAAGGTAGCTGCAATCAATAATCCTAAAGTGCGGCTTCCACCTACACATGCGGCGAACAACGAGGACTAGAAGGACGACTTGGTGCGTCGTCGTCCTGAACTTCGGACGAGTTGAATGTTTGCTGGTGTGCGCGCTCGGTAACGTATTCCAGGACTTTATGCTGCCACTATACTACTCTAGAGAAAGTAGGTGAGGGTGGTTCTTGTGAAATATGTATAACGCGTAACCGGTCTATCCCGTCGAGACCGAGACTATGAGAGTAGATAGAATGTTACGTACTTTCATACCTAGAGCAAAGGAAGAAAGTACGTTTGCTTGCTTGTTACTACTGCTCGGGAAATCTACTTGGGCTGGTTGGTGTTGCACACGAGTTATAAACCTATATAGCAAACGAAACGAACGAAAATCTGAAAGTCGCAATGACTGTTAGTATCCCAGGCATAGGTATATATATGTATATCTATCTACTGGTTGCTATTACGATTGCTACTGTTATGGCTTCTGCTCGTGTTCGTGTTGCTGAAGCTGGTGGAGCTTCTCAAAGCATTTCCATCGAAATAGCAAGTAGAAGGTGAAGCAGATGTTTCAGTTCTTTAAACTGCCGAACAACAACAGCTGTTGCTACTGCACCGCCGCTATCAGTTCTCGTCTTGTTTCCTCATCCAGACGATTGTATCCTAGATCCTGCGACGGGTAGCTATTAAATGGCCATGATTGAGATGTAAATTTTCGGGCGCTCGCGCTAATTATTCCTCTTTGTGTATGTCTCTTTATATAAAGCAACATTTTCAATTACATTCATTTCGAGGACTATATAAGGACAATTAGATCTCGTCCTTCGTTAGCCTCACAAGTCAAGAACTTCATTGTATTTCTTTCATAATACATCTGTTTATTATATTCACATATTATTATAGTATTGGCTTAAAACGTAATAATCAATCAATTTCATTTATATTATTTGATATTATTCATATATTGTTGTATAGGTACGCTGACTTGCAACAAGCAACAGTCTTAGAGTTAAAAATAACATCGAATTAATTATTTAACACAGTTTTGGCATTTACACACAACAACCTTACACACAAAACGTACACAATTTTTTGGCGCGATTTTCATCATTTCATTATACTTAGTTTGGTTATTGCCTTCTTATTCTAGCTTAACAACATTCATTGCTGCTTAATAGTAAGAAGCAATTGCATGGATTTCTTTTTGAAGCAAAATGGTTAAAATCACATTCGAGATTCCCCATTATTGATTAGCGTAAACAAGTACATATCTTGGCAAACACACTCAGTTTCATATTATGTGGAAAATGATTGCAGATTGTAAGTTCATGTTATATTAATAATGTAAAAGTTTATCATTATGCTTCATGTACACGTATGTGAGCCAATAAAAAACTTCATTGCTTATTGTGTCGTGCAAATCAATCATCAGCATGTCAATGCAAAATTTATTTTAGAAAATTATTCAAATATGTTCGAGCAAATTATTTTGCGTGATTGAGTTGCAGGACGACCAGTCGAATGCTTGCAGGTGCGTTTCAAATCAGACCTTCGGTTAGTAGCAAAATATAAAATATATTAAGCGATAAAACATAACAAAAGAAAGATTTCAACAGATTCAATATTTGTGCACATTTATGAAAAATTTGCGTAGCGCTATAAAAGCAGATTGTTAATGTAACCGGAAGGTCCATTGCGGCAAATATGATTAAATCAGAAACAGAGTACTTGGCGCTTTTTTAAATATTTAGTTTTCTTTATTACAAGCGCGCGCCGCGGATGAGGTTATCCCTATTTCGGACGTGTTCGCCTAATCATTTCATTTTTGCTTTCATCTCTAAATTATACCATGCTCCTGTGAACCGTGTAAATATTGCTTACACTCATATTAAATGCACCTTGCACATCTTACCTCAACACTTAAATTATTCGTTTTGATTTGTATGATGTGACTTGCTTAATGTTAAGTTAAGTAACTTATCATATGTAGGTAGAATTGAAAAGCAAATAATAATCGGCCCAACCGCGGCATCTTGATTAGTGTGTCATCGATCGATTTGTTTGCTTTGTGCTTATGCTTTTTTTTGGATGGAGGGTGGGACGGGGCCGCGGGTTTCCGTTGTTCGACGGCTGCTTCTTTAGGCATCGAGGTGCTGATTTACGAAAAATTACATCATTTTTAGGTAGCTTATGAAACTTTTTAATTGTTTTCTTTTATTTGCGAAGAACAAGCGTATCGTGTGAGTTAATTAATTTATACAATATTAAATTCAATATAACAAATCGTATAGAATTAGAATTTTTGTTTTCATTACTTTAATAATTTTCACCTTCACCAGTTTCATCATTTTGAAAGACGATACAAAAATAACGAATCATGATCATAACAATTATTGGCGTGATCAAAAAATATTCCCAAATTTATTTTATTTTCTTTTTAATATTAGATATCCTTAATTTAAGTTCTTGCTGTTACAGTTGTAATAATTGATTCTTGAATCATTCGTTACGCAGGTATTAAGCGCATTATTATTTCCCATTAAGTTGTACAAATGACTGATCCTCCATTATATCAGGTGGAAAATGAATGTCCTTGAACAATTTCAACTCCACTTAGTACTACAGTGTTTATTTTGTACGTATATATCAAACCGAGGCAAATCATTTATACAACTTGATATGAAATAACATGTGGAATTGATAAGGGCACGCAAATCCAGTCAGAGCTGCTAAACTGATGAAAACTATTAAACTAGTTACGCATTGTTTTGTTATCCAGATCCAGAGGGGCGACTCTAAAATAACGCATAGTTCTTAATCATCATCCTAAAACCTAACAATTGCCATTTTACTTTTTAACCCAAACAAGTTATAGAGATATTGTAAATAGACTTCTAGGACAACTACTATTAATATCTAGCTAGATAAGTGTGATTATTAAATGACCTACATTTAACGTTTAGTACGCTTCATAATTACTTGATAGTTAAATTCTAGGTTTACCTACTTGCATAAATAGCTAACTACCTTACCTACTAACTACCTATCAATCAAAGTCTATTTATTGAAGATACTTTGTTGATAACCTTGACTCATATCTAACGAGTCGAATTACTAAAAACGAGTATGTTTAATGACTGCGATTGAGTTCTCGTGTATTTAAAGTTCGAGTTCCTAAGTTTTCCCTTTTCTAGCGCCTATATAAGAATTCGGCTCTAATAGTTTGTAATCGAATAACGTTTGGGTCGCGCGAGCGAGGCACGAGGCTTGCAGGCTCGAAAAGTGCAAGCACGCGTTGCACATATGTAATGTACATTGCTCTATGTTGCATATCGTAGTTGTAGCGATGGTCTTCTGCATGTTCTACACACATAGTTAGCAGGATGGTGGTATAAGATTTGTTACGACCAGTATTCATGAGCATCTGGATCCATATCTCTCTCTCGGGGTCGTAAATTTAAATAGCGCGAGCGTTAAGGGCGAAACAAACGAAAGGGGAATGCGCGAGCGAGTAGGCATGGCATGGCATGACGCGTTGTTCTGTTATACAATATAACAACCAGAGCCAGCGAGAGCGAAAATTTCTATTTCAACTGTCTGCATTCGCGTTTGCTGCTTGCGAACGGCGATGTAGGTGCCGGTGTGTCTGAACATTCGAGCATTGCACACGTAGATATATGTATGCATGTATTATAATGTAACGCGGTGTTACGCTATTATCTCATCTAAACTCCGAGTTAATGCGGACATTATTTATGCATAAAGGGCAAATTGCATTGTCAAATTTTCAACTAGCCATGAATTCTAAAATGATTTCGCTCTCGTGCCCGGCGCCTCCACATCATGTGGCGTGGGGAATTATACACTTGCCGCCACACACTCGGGTCCTGTTGTTGGTTATGCTTTTAAAACCGACACACGCAAGCACAGCACAGCACAACGCGCAAATAGGAGTCAAGAGCAATTTCAACGTTTGATTGCACAAACCGTCATTGTAAGATTTTAATACGTTTATACTCGATCTATGTATAGAAAACCAAAGAGGAAAAATCATCAAACTACTTTAGGTTTCAACTATTAAGTAAGTTATCAACCTATATCCTAAAAACCTATGGTAACTTGACTATGTTCCTAAGTAAGTTGCTCAATTTACTGGATGATATTTTACGTTTACATTTTATACTGTTCAACAAATGGTAAGTATAATAAGTATATTACTTGTGATTGTTTTGTCGTTAGTAATAGTTGGTATAGTTTTATAAGTAGAATATTACAAGATTGATGCGTAATTAATGCGGAACGGAACAACGAAACAGTATGCGGATATCAAGATAAGAACAAAAGGGAATAGTACATCATTGTTTGCGGTCTTCAGTGGTATCAATCACAAAATTCGAAAGCAGAGAGCTTTCAAGTAGTAGTAACAAGAGATACAGACAGATGTTCTGATAGAGAGAGTAATGAGGGCAAGGCGCTCGTTCACAGGGGCATGGCATGCAGGCTAGCCGGGCCGCCGTACACCCCGAGATGTTCAAGAGGGTACGGTAGTAACGGCAGTGGATGATGGTGATGTAAACTGGCCAAAGCATTACCTGTGGGATACGGTAGTCCGAAACTAGGATAGCCCGAATAACCTCGACCGGCGGCATAGGCTGCGTACGCGGCAGGAAAACCTGTAACAGGAAACAAATACATTAGCACAAACGCATTTTATACAGAAACAGAGACAGAATTTTATGTAAGTTCAAGAAGAAAGTGAAAAGGGGCTTATTTAGTTTGACTTTAAGTAGACTTGGTTTAGGCAAATAACAAATAAATCTGCTTATTGTTTATCGTCTTTGACGGCGATGGTTGTGGTAGTGGTTTTGGTGGTAAAACGGCGGTTGTTGCGTTGATTGTATTGCAAAGCCGTAGGATTTAAAAGCGAGGCTTGTTGTATAAACTACGGCCAGGAGCAGCGAGCCAGATTGATAATGAATTCAAATAAAGTGTTTCCCGGCTGTAGACCCTTTATTTTACCTCTATCGTTGTTATTTTTTTTAGGTATTTTTCTTTTTCTAAAATACGTATTCCCACATTCGCTCTTCATTAACACAACCAATACCAAATGCTCTTCATATCATGCAACTATAGTAGAGTAAATTATTTATACGCTGCGTCTAGAATGCAAAGCTACTTGTACAATATCAAACAGGGAAACAGGACTCTCTGCAATTATAACTAATAAATAATTTTCTACGTTTTCCATACAATACAGGGTCATCGAAAATAACTGAAAACCCGATGAACTTCGCGCCATAAATAATGTCAAACTAACATACAAATCCTTGACGTTTATTTTTGGTTTGAAATTCAACTGGTCTGAGTTCTATTCGATCACCCTGTTTTTGTGTCACACGGCACTGAGAAAGCAATCGGGTCAATAATTCAATATTGTTGTAATTGAACTTCCACATCCGATATTGTACATTTTAGCTTATAGAATTGCTTCCTGCTGATGGTTGGAGGTAGATAAATGGAGAGTGCCTGTGACTACTCCACTTTTTGGTATTCGTTTTTGGAGCGTTGTTTTTATCCTCGATGGTTTGTTTCCGATGGTCTCCACCAGTTGATCTCATATCGCATTCACATATCATCATGTATTATTGAAGGTTTTTGGTTTGTTGTTGGGAGCATGCAACAAATATGTAAAATATTAAAACTCACCGTCCGGTAGAGCTCCAAGTGACCACATAAAATCTATAAAGAGCAAAAAAAGTAAACGGTTAGTAACTTATTCATCGGGGGTCGCGTTTGATAAACAGAAAAAAAATAAAGAATGTTACGAAAAACAAAAAGTTGAGAATTTGTGTGAATACACCATTCGGAAAACGTCGAGATATTTTAAATAATATACAAAACGTCAAGAACTATTTCACTAGTTGACATTAAACGAATGAATAATAAATATCGCACTTTTGAAAAAGCATCCATGAAATTTCTCACACTACGTGTCTGACTAATTTTGAGTAAACTAAACCGAAAAGAGTTACTTCGAGTGCGCACCACCACGAATAATGAATATTGATCAAAATACATCTGCAAATTAGCATTCGACCATTCATACAAATCTAATGGTAAGTACTTATATAATTCTGTGCCTAATTATAGGCATCTAGTTATCTAATTATTATGTGATTACTTAATTTATAGTTTAGGCAATAAAATTGCTGGAACAACAATAAGTTAACTACTCACTAAGAACAATTATCATGATCACCCTAAGAGTGACCATTTAAAAAGTACATCAATTAATTGTTATTCATTAAATATTAAGTAATTAATTAATACATACACATACTTATTGTAATTGGTAATGTGAAGTACCTATGTGTATCGTTTTAATAAAACATTAAAACGTCTTTCATAAGCTTGCTCAATCAATTATTGAAAATATGCTCTTCCGTTATTCCCAACATAAATATCGAGAACCAAACCAAAGTGGCTGTTCAACTTTATTCAGCTGGCAATATAAAATTAATTAGAAAGCAGTTAAAAAGGTCTTTAAATAGTTACAACAAACTAATTTACAAGACCTCTTCCACATCACATACAATAACTTACGAAAGAGTAAGGAAGTCGGTAGAATAAGCAGACTAAATTCAGCTAAATAGAGCTAAAACTCTCTCTTGTTAATATAGTTACCGTCTTTCTTTACCTATAAAATATCGCACAAGAATGTATAATAAATGTTAAAAGTTGCTTTTAAAGTTTTGGGTTATCAATAAATTACAATTACGCAGGCAGAGGAGACTCTTTTCTATGGTTGTAAAAATCATTACTCTAAGTAGTAACCTATTTTATGTAAAATAACATTTGCTTTTTAATTTACGCTGCATTATTACTGCATGTTTTATTTTGGACTGCTTGCAGTTGTTAAACAAAAAAAATGAAAAACGGATTGTATTCCATACGACACGATATATGCAGTGAAAATAACAAAAATTAAAGTCATCAAATATTACTCGCCGGTGGAAAACTCACTGCTTTAGATATGTTGCTTAAACGCATTCGACAAAATTACATAAATCACTATCGACTATGTTTACTCATAGAATAACAAAATATGCTTATCTATAATTTACTTTGAGACCTAACATAAATCGATTGATGTTATAATGTAGAAACCATTACATAAGGAAATACGGATATCGAAACATTAATACCCCATTACGCACAGCGTTATTAACTATTTTAAACCTCATTTGACAAATAAAATACAAAAGTACAATACATCGTTGTTACAATATCGGTTTTATGATTTCAAGTTTTTTTACGAATAAATATAATAAATAATTTCTAGTATTTAGTTTATCATTCGTTGCTTTTGTCTGCCAACAAAAATCACGCAAATGAAAAACCAAAATGAGAAAATTTAAATGATTGAGACACGTTTTGGAAAAATTTCATGATGGTAACTTTTTCAACGTGTTTTCGAGTTTTATCTACTTGTGCTGTGTAAGGGGCATTTCTTTTTATTTTCCAATTTTAACCGGACGTGACGGGATCTAAAGAGCTAAATACTACTTACTCAACATCCGTGTGTGTGGCAAATCGCTTTTGTTTCATTACAGTCCATACATTTGCTACCAGAATATGATCTACTATAGTCATCGTTTTGTCAAATTTAATTTAACCACCCAAAACTTAGGCAAATGTATTTTAATACCCTTGTTAATCGGCGCCTAATTACTAAATTATATTAAGCTGTAGCTGTTGAACACGCTGATTTCACACAACTTTCAAACAAATCAAAGTAGAATGAAACACAACACAACAAAGATTTTGAAAGTGTAGTGAGGTGTAAAGGTATTCAAAGTATACATAACCAAAGTTGAAGGGATCTTGTCCTTAATTTAATGTTTGATTATGAAAACTTTGAATATACTAAAGGAACAGATAATAACTTGTAAACGTTGAAGGGTCCACAGAGGTTTGAATGTGTTTGAATGAAGATTGAAAGATTAAGATATGCAAAGATTGGACTAAAAGTTACAAAAATACTTGTCCTAAATAGCGCATTTGTTTAATATACTAATATAAGTAGATTTAATGGACGAAAGTGTTTGATTTTCATTGAGGAATATTCGTCTTAGCAAACGTTTGAAAATTTGAATTTGGCATACGCGCGAAAAGTGCATAAATGTATAGCAAGAGTTTGTGGGTATATTTAAAGACAGGATAAAAGCAGATCCATGTTACACTTGGACCAGTTTGTTGAGCGTGCGTAGCAGGTAAATTATTGAAAGGAAAAGTATTGTTGAAATGTATCCTATAGGCCCAGACTAGCCGACAAGGTATTGGCGTAAATCGCGGAGAGATCAAGTCCCTGGACGCCAAGCAAGTCGCTCATGCTGTAAGTGAGCGTGGGTGGCGGATGGCGAGCAGCGGCAGGAATGGGTCGCAAGCCTGCAGGTGTAGCAAACACTCTTTTACATCCCGTCACATCATATATGGCCGAAGCGTAATGCATGGGCGCCGGGGCCACGGCGATGTGGGCGACGGGCAAACTGTGCCCGGCCGTGGCCACCGGCAAGCTAGCGCTCACGGGTATGGGATATGGGGCATAACGCAACGCGGACGTCGCGGCGGCAGCCGCGCTTGCCACGGGACCAGCGTTCATCAATAACAACTCACCGTATGCGCCGCGGCCGGCCGCTCGCGTCTTCGCCAAGTTGGCCGGAAGCATCACTTCTTTGGGCTGCGCCTTCTTGCACTCCACCTGCAACATACACACAACAAGTTACACGTCATCATCATTTTCATTTTCCTTATACACATCAACTTGTAGTGTGCTTTCAATATGAAGCGCCACTTACTTAATTACTTTTGGTTCAAGGATAACATGTAAGGCGTCAGGATCAGGAGTGCCTAACAATATTTTCTTTAGCGCTCCGGCGACTACCATTTCATTATAAGTAGGTACCTAAGTACGGAATTAAAATAGGCCAGCGAAACAAGTCGCAAGCGTTGTAAGTAAATTAATAGATTCTTATGTGTTCTTCATTAATCATAAATAAGCTCCTATCACATCCACATCGACAACGCCGTCATGTCGAGCTCGAATAGACAACTTCGAAACTAATTAAGTCAAATTTTATTATCAGCTGCACCAGTCTCAACAATGTGCGCCACAGCTTTTCAAAGAATACGCGTCGGAAGACATTTTATCACCAAAACTGCTCCAATTAATTAAACGTAAATAGCTATGAATAGCATTTGAAGCATATTATAGATTTATGAGATGAAAAACTCGAATGGAAAATAGTTGGTACCTAAATCAGTTAAAAAAAAAAACGAACGGAAAGACTTTGGAAAGCTGTTCGTGAAGTAGGTTGCTCGCACGGCGAACGAGTTTGAAATAGGCTGACAGCGTGCAGGGAATTGGCTGAGTGTGTTGGTATAGCGTCGGAGAAAGGGCCCTGGGTCCCAGCAGAATATACCGAGACCGAGTATCGAAAGGTTCCTGCTCTCATTGCCCGCCGATGTTCCATTGTTTCATACGTATTCGCATCGTACACACGTATGTAGGTTATAAGCCGTTGCCGGCGGGAAGAAGAAGGGAAAATGGTAGAGTGGTAAAGTTCAAGAGTTCCTTCGTAATTGGAAGCGGTACCCTGCAAATCACTCTTGATTGTAAGACATGCCATTGGACGCGGAAACAGACTGGAAGATATATGGCGGGCTCAACTATAAAGCTCCGGCTTGTAAAGTTTAGGAGTGCTTTGTCAGGGGAAAATGGGTGTATGGAAATTCCGCTGCGGAATCATATTCTAACTATACGTATACTAGGAATAGGCTAGACTGAATGTAGCGAAGAATAGAAGGAGCTGGGAAAGCCCAACGATCCATCCGTACCCATCGTGCATTGCTACTTTATGTCTGTGGATGTGAGCAGAAGAATGTCGAAAGACGACCAGGTTGGTAGGTGCTACATGTGTCGCCTGAAAGTTGCATGAGAGAACCCGACCATCCGTCGTTTGCTGTTGCAACGACGACGAGCATCCAAAAAGCAAGCTAAGGACTTTTACAAAACACCGAGGACTCGAGGAGCAAGCTCTCGAAGAGAGAATAAATTTCGCTCAATTGACTAAATTACCTAATATGAAAGGAACAACATACGTGTCGGTAGGAGAGAAGATTCCATCTCATGTATGAGAAGCAGCCTCGGTGAGTATTTTTTGCTCGACGTAACGAGCACATCATAAGAAAATCCAAAATGACAGGGTCATTAATCTTGACCTTAATAAGAAACGAGGCGCGTCTTCTGCTTGCTTCTTGCACCCGAACGAAATGTTCCTCTCACTTATATGGCCCACTTATTTTTGATACCTATGCGAACCATTGCAAAGTCATCCAGACCAAAAGCAAGATACAATTTACTTTTACATTGTGTTCCAGACTTACACTGAATACGGGAAAACAACACAGTCCATTCCGATTAACATCAATACAAGAAACAAGAAGCAAGTAGGACGGCACGGCACGTGGAGTATATGTGGTTGTATAGTTTGTGTGAGACAATCGAAAATTGCTTTATTTCATTCTTCATAAAAGAAACTTTCTATCCCATTTCATCTAATATAAAAGAGCTAATATATTGCATATATCGAGCAGGCAAAAAATGCAATACTCATTTTTCGTGCGGGTGGAAAAGTCATACACAGCAAGAAAGTTGGATATGGAATGTTGGAAAAGAAGGGAAATCTATAAAAATAATAAACTATCGTGATAAAAACTTACCATTTTATTGTTAATCTCGTGGAAGTGAATTTCGCAAACTTTATCTACAACATCTTCGCTCTGAAATGTGACAAATCCGAAACCTGAAACAAACAGAAAAAGAAAAAATAAGAAAAACTTAGTTTCGTCCGTTAGTTATACTGTGGGAGTTGTTAGTTGGTGACGTTGCCTGCTATTGCTTTGCTCTCTATACACTAGAAGCGGATGGCTTGTATACGGTAGCAACTGCATCAATGTCGCGGTTTCCGATGTCATTTGTTATTTGTCTGTTCCACAACACCGGGCCCGGATTTACTATTTTAAAACTTATGTGTGGAGATTTTTCATTTGAACAATGAAAAACCAGCCAATGCAGCAAGCCAGCAACAGCAGCAGTCCACATTTCGCAGATTAAAGCGAAAAGCGAAGCGTTTCCTATGATGTTCGTGCACCACCAACAAACGAAACCCACCCTATATCATAGGTGCGGGGAGGCAGAGGACTGCGTTATAAAGAAATGCATTTTGTTTAAGTTTGTTGTTGATGTGCATCGATGCACATGCAAAGCAGCAAAGCTAGATTTGTCAAAAACTTCCTAATAACATTATCCAATCCAAGATATGCTCGGTTGTTGGCAAACAATCATAATGTATATTTTAAGTAGGCTAATATTTTACGTAAGACAAAGTTGAATCCGACTCATAATAAATATTTTCAATAGTTTTCAATGCAAATTTGATTTAGCAGCTATGGTCTCGAGATGGGATGAAAGTGCGCGAAAACAGTAGTCGGCTGTAAACCCTCGCCATGATGCACATGCCGTCGAACTTGGAAATTGGAACTTGAGGAGCTTTTCCTTCCCATTTCCCCTTTTCAGTCCAACAGATAGGCAATAACTCATCGGCGAGCGTTCGCCATGACAGGCGAGACCGCGAAAAGAACGACGAAAACCGTCGATTCAGCAGCTTCGAGCAGTCGAGCCGAAGCATCCCCAGCCCCATCCAGCTTTCCTTCGCTCTTTTGTCGCAGCCGGCGTTCGCTTAAATGCCGCCTCGACGTCTCTCATATCGTCGTATTCTAAATGAGATTAAACGATATGTGCATACGTTTCCTACATCGCATTGAATCATAAGCAAGTCTTGGACCATCATGTCTAGTCTAGAATGACGACTCGTGAAAACTTTGGTTACGTAGTGATTAATACAATTTACTCATAAAAAGCAATTGCTTTATTTTGCTTTGGCGGTATTTTTCTATGATTTCAATATTTGTGCTTTCCTGCCTTGTGAAAATAAAATAAAACTGTAATGATGTTGCACTAAACCAACAGCGCACCACCGCTGAAACCGCTTTGTATATCTATATATTGAAACAATGCAATTATGCAAATAAAGCTTCATAGCTTATAATCGGACACATTTAATGTAGATATTTATGCGAACGGCGAGCGCCTCCGGGTTGATAAATCGCCACTACGTGAGAATGAGTATCACATTTTTATGACTGGGGCTAAGCATTATTATGGAAATTAAACTAATTTATTTCGCGTTACTACAATTAAAAATCCTATTCGGAAGATACCATAGTTTCGGAATGCAACGTGAATTTTGCAAGCGTGCGTTTGCCGCGCTCAAACTTTTTACTATTAAAAAGATATATTATTCAAACGGATGGGTTTTCATAATAGTATCATGCTATATGCGCCGCTAACACCACACCACATCACGAATTTAATCCACGATGCGTCAAAAATGCACATAAAAAATATCCACCATCCGCGTACAATTGGATAGCTTTTAAATCCTCCATTTTGCGTTTTACTGGGGTTGCAAGTGCGAAAGCTGCTCTAATCTCAAATCATAAATAGCATAAGCACTAGAAATTGTTGTCGCGAATTCAAACTCAGAAAATGCTAGCAAATAAGAAATTGTTTTTGTTTAGATGCTTGAAATTTTCGAGCAACAGCGATTTGCTCACTGACGCATCCGTTTGTTGTTTTATCTCTAAACTCTAAACTATAAAGTTATAAAAACATTCTCCGCTATTCTCTTGTAAAAGCGCAGTTGACTTTGAAGTTTTGGACGCGAATGAAGGCGTCGAAATTGGCGGTTTTCTCAACAACGCTGCATCGTTCGCGCAACGAAGAAAGCGTGTCCTGTTCCCGGGTTAAAATTGAACATACAATTAACGGGGACGAACGCGTTTCGTTTCGTCCATGTAAGTTTCTCTATCGCATGAAGGAATCAAAAGGAAGGCGAACAGTTTGGCCATCTACGACGAAAGGTTGCGCGCTTATAAGCGCTTCGTTGACTCACATACAAAGACGCAAGTCTTGCGCGCTCCCTGCAAACTGCAAAGGACTAACGATGTATGTTCTCGTTTATTCGCATCATTAAACACTCAAACCACTTTGACCCGGACCTTTGGAGAAGGATAAAAGGTTGGGCTACGTTGCCAGTGCGCTGCACACTTCTCAAGTTGACTAGCGTAAGATCATTTCGTTCGATGTACATACTTGCATGGAACATAAGAGCAAATCCGCCATGACTGTAACAACATTGCCGGTTTGAAACAGGAGCAAATTTGAAATATCCTTAAACTATTTCCGTCGTTTACTTTTATGGAAATATAAATGAACGTAATAAGCGTTACGCTAGTTTTCCCAACACTTTCTTGAAATTCTTTCCAAGTGAGCTCCCCAACTGGGAATGCCAACCGGAGTAATAAAAAAACTAAATAAAGGGATGATAGATATATAGTTCATTGAGTGTTTAAAAGGACAGCGACAGCTCCAACAGCTGCCTGCACCGGCAATCCGTCGCGGTATGAGAATATACACTTTGTAAATTTCGTGGCGTTTTTATTTCCACATGCGTCGGTTGGTGTGTTTTATTCTCCAGACAAATCAGAATAAAATTAATAATAAATCACGGGTTTTATACGCAGCACTAGTCGGCGCTGTGAAATAGGGGAAAAGTGGAAACGAGTTGCATAATGATAGCTTCAAGAGAGATAGAGAGCACACGCTACGCCGAGCAGTTTTCCACGATGGATCATTTGGGTGTAGAAATGTCAGAGCTAGCGCGCGGAATTACACGAATCCCTCGGGGCCTTGGAAATGTCACCACTCAGCGTCGACTTGTACATACAATAATGATATCCTCCTAAGGGAAACCTGCCCTAACCTACATATTCTATCCTCGTGCATGTTATATATCCTCCCAACACATATTTACAAGTAGGTACTACAACTTTTCTAAACGCTACGCACACCCTCCTCCAGGTGTCATACAAGATGATATCAACTTTAAGTGTCGGTATGTTGGTGATATTTGCTTGTTAACATCATTAGCACCAAAGCAATAATAAATATTTCTTAGTGGCAATTTTATGATTTTCAATTTAGCAGACACATGATATAAAGAAAACAAAACAAATGCTTCTAGTGGAAATAAAGGTGATTTTTCTCTATCTTCTTTACTCTGAGATAATACGCGGAATCCTTAAAGCGTCAATGCGACGGCTACGCTAAAAAAAAGTAGGAACATTTATATCACTCAGCAAGTCAATAGCAGGAGTAATGCTTACAAAGTCGATCGAAGACAGGGGTTGAATGAGTATAGTGGGCGTGTAGGTGTGACGCAAACACCAAGGAAAAATGTCAATCCTAGTTATTTATAAAATACAACAAAGCGTCAAAGAAAAATAATGTTAAAAGAAACTTTGAAGAAAACAAACTAATTTAACATAACGAAACATTGTTTCAAATTTAGGATGCACTGCAAACATAATTTTCATATTTTATTTAGTGCTTTTTTGGACAACAATAATTAAATATTCTATTAAAATTTTAAATTTAATGTTTTAATAGGAATGCATTAGCGAAACAGCCCCAAACAAGTGAGCGTGAAGAGTATAATTAAAAAGCTTTGAATTTCCATATAATTTTCGAGTTATAGATTTAATAAACTCATTCAATTCAACTTGTATAAGTGTCTAATTCAAATATCGATTATCGTGAAATATAGTATCTATCAAAAATCTGGTTAATGGTTCTTATTCCGGAAACGCCAAAAAGCGTTTTCAACATAAATGATTTGTAGCTCAATTATAATCGCCGAATATTTTTACTAGGGGTACCATGTTGATATCTCTCTTGATCTTGTCGTCGTTGTCGTCGTCGAATTTTCCCCTGCTGTCTAGATACAATTTCCCATTGTATTTATGATAAATTTGTTGATGTTGAAGAGCACGGAATTCAATTATAGCAAATACATATCTCCCAACCGGAGAAATATGAGCAAGCGAATGGCAAAAGACCAAGAGAACCCCAGTGTGTTCCTCCACAGCTTGCACACGATGCGGTATAGTACGAGAGAGAGGAGAGAAGAAAAAAAACAAATCTAAATGTAAAAACAGGAAAAACCAGGAAAGGACGACTTGAGAGATGGTGTAGCGTGGCGTCGCGACGACGCGCTATACATCAGTACTTTATATGCGGCCACATATTCCTCACGTATGTGCTAGGATTTTTCCATACCTATAGGTATTCGCCAAATGTGTTGGTTGCTCTGCGTGTGTTGGAGAAAACTTACACCAAGCAGCCGGGTAAACAAACACACAAGCTCTAGGTTTCAATTCTCCAATTCCCAAACGTATATCCTAGCCGGCTAGCATGACCAGCAAAACCGACGCAGCAAACCAAAACCCACTAACAGTTCTGGACTTATGCTATTCCTGAATAAGGACAAAAGATGGGTTTGGCCAATTGTTTACGGTAATTAGATCAAGTACCTTACAAAAACAAATCATACATTTTATGACCTTAAAAGTCATAATTGTAAACTCATTCGAGTTGTATATTCAAGGATTTGAAGTCGCAAATTTCGAAAATTTAATTAAAAACCGCGCACAGTCTAAAATTATGCCACTTAATATGGTGGGCAAAAATGTAAGCGCGCATTTTTCTGAGCCCCGAAAAAATCTCTGGATCATAATTTAGTATTAAGATGAGTTAAGAGGGCAATTTATGGTTTCCTCCTCGGCTGGCGTGAAATGTATAATGAAATAACAGGGCGAATCAGATAACAAGAGCGTTTGCCGTTGCCGTTTCATTTATCGTCATTTTTCTAGCAAATTAACGACCAACACTGGAATCTGGGAGGAAGCGACGTGCGAGGGAAAGTGGCACGATAGAGGACCATGCAAAGTGAGATTGGGTGAGTCTGGCTGGCACTGACTCTGTTTGTAGATGCGCGAATTTATGGTGTAGTACGCTGCGAGGTGCGGGAAATGAAGATGGATGAGCGATAAAGCAGCAAGCAGTTTGACGGAACGAGTGCGCCAAGTGATGAACGCGCCGAAACGACATATCATTGCGAGGATTGATTCATTAGCTCAACTCCAGATTAATGGTGACACCAGCTGCGAGCACCTGAAAACGTCGATACCTGCAGATCATCATAAGCATAAGAAGCAAAAGGTGGCTTTCAGAAAGCCATCATCAACACCAACTATACAAGGTGACGCAAACAACAACTCAAAATCACAGAATCATCCAAAGAGTAAACAAGAAATTCTGCATTAAAGTGAGATAAATTCTTGGAGGTTTTTAATGGAGTTGGATGTCGCCTTGGCTTATAAGAAGAAGTGGGCAAAAAAGTAAACTCGAATCGATTCGACCTTTTCTCCATCACAACGCTTCCCTTAATGTATACAAACTTTAAAAGCAATTGTCGAAAGCGTCCACCCGGGGAGAAAAGGGAAGCGCGGCTCGTTCGATTCTTGACGTCGCTCTAATGGGAAGCAAGAGGTGAAGAGAAACGATCGCGCACCGTTACTTTGAAAATCTTTTAACCCACTTTACCGTTCCTCCGCCGTTAGTACACGGTTGGAATATGTATGAACTAAAAAGTGGAGAGCCAAGCAGTAAAACCGGCTCGCTACGACCATCTACGACGCAGCGCAGCTTCTAAAGCAAACACGACCATTATGTAATTTACAATCAAAACCTTATTACGTATGTAGTGTTGCAATTCTCTGTAGGATTGTAGGAATATTGGTTGGGCGTCTGTGGTGGTGGTGGTGGAGTTGCCCCAGTATCAATGATACTTTGGCCGTTCGCGCGTGGGCTATGGGATTACAAAACCGCTGTAAGTAACATTGCGCTCGGGCAAGCTGACCGCAGCGTTGTCCCACAATCCAACTTTAAGCTCCTAAATAACACTTTTGCAAAGTTACTCCCTCCTCTAACACACGCTGCGTTGCGTTGCGCTGACCATAATCTGCATTCCGTTGATCTTTTGATTGTAAATGCGAAAATATATTTTATCCTATTGCGTTTCTCCACTTGGTGTGTGCGGTGGCGTGGTCAGCATTTTCAAAACTCCTAAAACACATGCGGGAATCTCAAGCGAGCTAGATGAACGTCAGGGCTCACCGAACAAACACTCATCTTCAACAGTGCTATATCCGCAACGAAACGACCGCTACGAAAACTCGGCGAGTGAAAAAAAAACTATTGGAATCCCTTAAACTTTTGTATTAAACTTTTGCCTTCCGAGCTTTTACCGTTTTCGAAACTTATCAGAATAATGTCGTGCTGGCGTTAAGGGATTTCAAGCGGGAATAAATTTGTAAATGTATGTAGGGTTTGGTCAGAAATTCGAGAATGAAAAGGATTATGATATACGGATGGGTTTTCGGCCAGCGTACACCTATTAGTCGAAAATCATTTACATATTTTTAGACTTGACGATTTCTACCCTGGCCCAGAATGCCCTAGCCTCGACCCGATCGCAACCTACCGGCAATTAAACAGATTTATCATGAGTTAAGATAGCGCCTTTGGCATTGGGCGCGTTAGATATCTGTCCAGGAAGAGACGCGCATGTATGCGGAACTCGGCGCGGCGCTCATTCATTTGATATGCATATCCTCACGCAATATTTAGATTCTAGGTTGTAATTTAGGACGCAGCAGGTGTTCGCGCGATGCAATAAAACCTGATTATATACTGCCACACCCCTCCTCTTAAAAACAACGAAACGCATGGAAAAGCAAGACCCTAGTTATCCCACATACCATCATCATAGCCCATCGCATTCTATAGCTATATGCAAAGTTCTAATTCAACTTGCGCTCGTATAATACCCACCTATAGAGATGTAGTTAAAAGGATCCAACGACGACGACGATGTCGCATTATACGACATCGTACGACGATAGTTTTAATTGAAAGTAGGTCTTCAACGTGGGTAAATTTATCGCGAAATTATTTGACAACGCACTTTACGGCGTCCCTTCCATTAATGAATAAACGTAAAATGGACTCTACATTCGCGCATCATAGTTCGCTCCATCGCACAATCGAGTTTTTTGACATTTTGCGGTAATTAGAAAATAAATGAATGCGCGCCGTGTCATAAACCGGCATACAATGTCTACCCTTGTTGTTGTCTAGTTGTTGAGTTGCGTTTTTCCTTTCTCATTGCTTTTAGACCCTCTCTAACCATCAAGCATCATAACAATATCTTTTACGGGCGGAAGAATTTATGTACCACAAAACATTACGACATGAATATTTCTATTTAGTATTCCGTGGGAGGATTGCCATAACAGAAAGGCTAATAATTAGGTGCAAAATTATATAAAATATAAATCAGTAGGGAAGCCCAGTAGATTTAACTTTACGACTCTGTTGCTGTTTGCTGGCATCACATAATACTAAAAATGCAACATCAAGTGTGCCACGTCGTTGCGCGCACATTATTGTTATCATGCAATATTAACGTTTCCCGCTTGCAAGGTAGCGAAATAATTTTCAAGATTAACTTTACTCGAAAACTTTATATTCAGCGGAAAATAATAATAAATTTCTTCAACTTGGCTTAGTTAGTGTGCATCAGGTATTGCTGTTTTTAACATTTTTACGCTATTTATATTATAATTCTACATAGAATGATTTCGAGACGCGATTTCGAGTGAATGATAAAATGCCACGAAACGAACGGAATAAAAATTTAAATTTTCTAGTTTACTCTTATAATATAGCTATAGACTGGCTATAGTTCACGCAGAAGTGAAAGAAGAAGCGGAGGTGGATGATGCTTTATGGCTTATATGTGAAATAAGAAAAAGAAACGAAGAAGCAAAAGTATGAACGGGCTGGCGCACTACGTTACGCTACGTTTGGCTTCAAGAACTTAAAGGTAGGAGGCAATCTCCTTAAGAACTCTTCTCATCCATATAACTGCAGTAAAATATTTCAACATATATAAAATTTAATTTAGGTGCCCGTGCTTCGGGAGAGTGCGCACACACTGGGTTTCTTCTTCATCCAAGGTTGGGAAATGTTAACTTAAAATATAGTTGAATTTAAACACCTCCCCATACAGCCCGATATAAGTTCTCCATCGCGAGCTACAACTATAAATATCGATGTTGAGAAGAAGTGTTTTCGAAACGACTATAATTTCCATCGCATTGAATTTGCCAAATACGAAAGTTTAACTTTATGCCTTCCAGTTTAAACTTTTTCCGCTATAGTGTTTCGCTGCTATACCTAATATTATCGCTGTGATAAATGTTTTTCTGCATGTGAAAATTTACCAGAGACATTCATCGTTGATATTTGTAGCTACATTTCTGTTTTCCGGCCTAAACTCAAAAGAGCATAAAATAATCATAAAATTATGGTATCTTTTTTATTTATTCGACCTACATAAAAGTTTAAAATTAAATGTCTAAAAATATAGGGCAATCTTCGTTAAATCTGATTAATAAATGGAAATCGAAACAGAATTGTTAATTTGCAACAAAACAAAATAGACAATGAAACCCGAATGCAGAATATGCTTGGTATATGAATGTGGAAAGCTTTTTCAAACATTAAGATGTTTATCTATGCACAATATACCGATGTGCAGACACAAACACAATATGTGGAAGGCTAGAAACAAAGCATATGTTTAATCCAGATACACACATTTTCACAGCATGACCTGAAAGTTACCACGTGTATGCCACCACCAAATAAAGGATCATGAGCGTTCGCGCTCGAGCTGCGGGAATATATTGAATTGAGGAAATAATTAACCGATGAGGCCATCACGCAAACTTTCTCGTAAATCGCTCGGATCCATTAATCCGAGTATTCTTGACAAGAGGCGTATCACGCACCGGGATCATTTGAAAAATAGTCCCGCCACCCTCCTAATACGAATTCGTAGGTTGGTTTATAACCTCGACGACGAAATTGCCTCTAATGATCCACCAACAAAACAAACATTGCCAGCGAAACGTATTGCCTTGCCTGCTTTCAACGCACTTATATTTATTTGTACTTGAAAAACTCGTGGCGTAGGTGGAAAAATTGAACCAACAACAACTAGCTGCTTTCTAGGATTCTAGGGGTTGTTTTCAAACGAATATAATGTGCATGGAAAATAAATCAGAAAGTCGAGGTCGTAAACAAATCAAATGTAAACAATTCCATCTCCATGAATGAAAGACTCCTATATAATACAATAATTATTTGATTTGCCCACATTTTCCCCACATTTTCCGAACGTTTTAGCCAGCGATTTTCTCTGCCGATATGCATACATACGAAAGGACGAACAAAAAGCCTATTATCGACTCCATTAGCATATAAAATATCGGTGAATCAGCGAATATATATTTACTTGAGTGAAGTTAGCAATAGATTCCTAGCAATAGATTTGGAAAAAAAATTGACAATATTTGTTTAATTGTAACTTAAGAACCATACCATGCAGA
>JARJDT010018300.1:0-12469 GCA_030264655.1 Leptusa sp. GC000079
AAAGTTAACCACTTGGGACAGGATTCGAACCTGCGACTCATGGGTTTATGCAGTAAAATATTACATTATATTTTTTCACGTTTTTACTTGGCGGCTGTCAACGCAACGTATTTTTCGTCATAGCCCATACTTGCCGGGCGCTTCAATGTAAACTACATGCAATAAGATTTATGAGCTATGTCGAAAAATAAATAATTCCAAGAAGGTATTCAATGTCGAGAGTTTGATGGATCTCCGTTAATTGAAGTGCGCTGAATAAATTTTTTCGGAGTGATGTCCGTGTGTATGTGCGTCGGTACGCTACGCACCAATTTTGTGAAGACGATAGCGTCTAAACTGCTGATCCAGTCGAGCTGAAATTTTAATTTTTTTTACCGCACCGTCCAAAGCCCACCAAGCAGACGCTGTTTGTGTGGAAATATTTCCAACTGCTATGCGCGAGGAAGTATGTACAAACATTGCGGGAGTACAACAAACCCCAGAAGGCACCTAAGGGAAGAACATATCAATTGTGATAAAAGTAATATTCGAATTTTTATTGATGCGGATATTAATGACTCATTGGGTTCAGCATCCACACTTAATAATTAAAACACTTTGTATGTTTAGTGGGTGATTTTGCAAGATTACTTGTTTGTTGCAGGAGGCAGCGGCATCACTACAGGCCGCTGAGGCGGCTGAGGACGGTATTAATCAAAAGGGTCTTCAACTTGAGCCTACCTTCGTGATGTGCAAACCGCGGAATGAGTTGCTGCAGCATCAGCAGCAGCAACAGCATTTAGCGCCGCAATTAGGTGAAGCAGTATGTATACATGCTGGAGGCAATGTTGGAGGCGATTTTCTGAAACTAAACCTTTGTAAACAGAACAAACCAACAATTATTAACTGTTTATATTTGGATTAACAATTTTATTATTTAATTTACAATAAATGACGCAAATATTAATTGAATTAATACCATATTAATACGAATTGGATTTCAATTAATGAGTAATTGCTTCAGAGAAAATAATTAATTTGAACTTTTATTGTCATCTTTTGAACAATAGCCAAAGTCCGTGAGAATTTAGCAGGTTTGTAACTTGGCTAAGATGACTTGACGGCCATAGAGAACATACGCTATGCTAGAAAACCACTTGGGACACGGAGTTTTTGTGCGTTTTTCCCAGAAACACGCGCATATGTGGCGCCCTCGGTGGCAGTTGTTTAAACTAACTGCCAATTATAAATTTGCACAAATGGCGCCATCTAGTGGTGTACTTTACACTAATCGCCGTGTGCTATTGTTCCAAAGAGGATACTTCTTTTAACTATTTTAACCTCACTAACGCACATGCTGTTTTAAAACTTTAATATTCGCTATAATTCTCACTTTAATTAATAAACCAAGTGAAAAAGGAGATAATTAATTATGCAGAAAGAAACTAAAAGTAAGAAACAACCGGAAGAAAGTATTGACACCAAGAAATCCGAGGAAAAACCTGCGAATAGAAGCAAAAAGAAAGTGTTGGCATTCGCCAAGAAGAAGAAAACGAAAACGCCTGAAACTACACTTATCAAGGAACTCCAGGACAAATATGATACTGTAAACGATTGATTATTAACGAAACTACTAGATTATGCTAATGGTATTTGCTTTAGATTGATTTGGAGTCTGTAGACTCCTTCAAAGAACTTCCACTCTCAACGCCAACTTTCAAAGGCCTCCGCAAGTATGGCTTCAACAAACCCACCGAAATCCAACTGCAGACACTCAAACACAGCCTCAAAGGAGAAGACATCCTTGGTGCTGCACAGACAGGATCCGGCAAGACACTAGCATTCCTCATACCCATGCTGGAGATCCTCTACTGCCACCAATGGACGCGCGTGGACGGCGTTGGTGCAGTTGTCATCACTCCAACTAGAGAACTTGCCTACCAGATATTCGCAGAGCTGCGCAAAATCGGCGAGTTCCACGAGTTTTCAGCCGGTCTAGTTATTGGCGGCAAAGACTTGAAGTTTGAAAGGGACAGAATGGATCAATGCAACATTGTAATCTGCACGCCAGGCAGACTACTGCAACACATGGACGAAAACCCGCTGTTTAGCTGCGACAATATGCACGTGCTGGTCCTGGACGAAGCAGACAGGATTCTCGACATGGGATTCGCCGAAACAATGAACGCAATCGTCGCCAATATGCCGCTAGTGCGACAAACACTCCTCTTTTCGGCTACGCAAACGAAATCCGTCAAGGATTTGGCGCGGTTGAGCCTCAAAGACCCGCGCTTTGTCTCCGTGCACGAACATAAAGAGTTCAGCACGCCGGCAGAGCTGCAACAAAGCTACACAGTGTGCGAACTGCACGAGAAACTCTCCGTGTTGTACAGCTTCATTCGCAATCATTTAAAGGCCAAGTCGATTATTTTCTTTTCAAGCTGCAAGCAAGTGAAGTATGTCCATGAGATCTTTTGTAAGTTGCGGCCAGGCCTGTCGCTGATGGCACTTTACGGATCTTTGCATCAATTGCGCCGCATGGAAATCTACGAGGCGTTCTGCAAGAAGACCCACGCGGTGTTATTCGCCACAGATTTGGCTGCGCGCGGTCTTGACTTCCCGCAAGTCAACTGGGTCGTTCAAGCGGATTGTCCGGAAGACCCGGAGACTTATATTCATCGCGTTGGACGCACGGCGCGCTTTAATCGCGGCGGCGAGAGTCTCCTGTTGCTTGTCCCGAGTGAATTGCACATGGTTGATGAATTAAGCGCTAAGAAAATCCCCATTGAAAAGATTGAGTAGGTTTGTTTGCTTGTTTAAGTAACTCTGTTGTTGATGCTTTTTTGTTGTTTGTTTGTTTGTTAGTGTTAATCCGGATAAGTTGACGAATCCAGTGCGCAAAATGGAAGCGTATTTGGCGAGAGATCAGACACTCAAAGACACTGCACAGCGCGCATTCAAATCCTACTTCAAAGCTGTTTATTTGATGAAGAACAAGAAGATATTCAAGGTGAAGGAACTCGACACTGACAAGTTTGCGCACTCTTTGGGTTTGGCCATCGCGCCGCGTATTCGCTTCCTGGAGAAATTGGTGCGCAAAGACGGTTTGAGAGTCAACTCAACAACTACAGATTTAACTTTCAACAAACAGCAAAAACCAGCGACGACAAGCGTTAATAAAATAACGAAATTTGATGCTGATGATGAAGGTACTGAAGAACAACCGCAAGCAGCAATTAGGCGGCAACTTTCTTCGACTAAATCCCGCCCTAAACCTAAGTTTGATGCGAATTCAGATGAAAGCGAAGATGATATGTTGACGATAAAACGCGCGGATCACGATATTGAAATGCCTGCAAACCTAGATGAACTCGTCATCACTGGCCGCAGGAAAAACAAACCTGTTACAAAGGCAGCGCTCGCGCGCAAAATGATCAATAAGCAAATCGTGCCGAATAAAAAGACCACGTTTGATGAGGATGGCGCAGCGGTGCTGGAAAGCACTAAACAAAAGCAGTCCAACTTGGCGCAAGCATACGAAGATGAAGACGAAGGCGGAATTAACATTGAAACCGCCAAATTGATACTCAAAGAAGAGGATCATTTCGACAAGCAACTGTTTAAAGAAAAGGTGAAGGCCAAGAAGAAAGAAACCAAGAGGAAGCTCAAAGAACAGAAGAAGGCTAAAGCTGATGAGGACCAGGACGAACAGGTGGACGATTTCGGAACGGATGATGATGATGAGGGAGATGCACCCGACTTGTCATGGCTGCCTGATCCTGATCAACTCTACGGACCTAAAGATAGTGATGATGAACAATTCATTCCAGTTCAACCGAAAGAGAAGACAGTCAGCAAACGAAAATTGAAGAAAAATAAGAGAAATGATGATAACTCACAGGTGAAGAAAAAGGCAAGAATTGATGATGTTTCTTCATTAGATGTTAATGAAGCTGAAGAATTAGCCATGATGTTGTTAAGAAAGTAAATAATTGTCCAATGCGAGAAGCCAAAGTCGGCTATTTGCAATTATCCCAATGTTTATATCCATGGAATTCATTTCTACCATAGATGCGCCCAATAATATTAAACTCCTTGGTTCGAAACCGCACTAAATATTTAAAAATATCGCAAACATCAGTAAATTTCTCTTGTTGTTAGAAACGTATGAATACACACTAAATAGTTTAACATTATTTACACAAGAAACTCAAAAAGAAACAAAACAAATCTCAAATGAAATTTTCCCTATTTGTTTGTTTTTGTCAAACGAACGCTCATTCTGAGTGAATTATATTAATTAATTGTTCATTGATTGATAAAAATAGACGGTATAAGCGAGCTTAAAGCATTCCAAAACCTTTGGAATAGTTGATGGCTTTGAGCAGCCGGTCCTGCAGCTTCTGCTTGGTGAGATATTCAGGCAGAAGGAGGACATTAAAGCAAGTGTGCGCCGTCGGCAGCCGGTCCGAGTCGGGGCCGTTGCGCGCAATCACCAGCTTGAGCTTACTCAACCCGCCGATGGGCACGCGGTCGCTGCCAGTCGTAAACTGCAGCAGCTTGCGCTTGTCTTCGAGCGAAAATGCGTGAACGACCGACCAGAAATTCCGAATGATCATTCTTTGTGATGTGTAGCCGCCATCGTACTCGGTGGCGTGTTCCAGTTCGTCAAAATTAAAGTTCTTGCTGCCGCATATCAGCAGCTCGACTTCTTCAGGCCGGAAGAGCAACTCGAGCGGCGATTCGTCCGTGACCATTTGAAATCCCTTATAGAAAGCGTTAAACTGCTTCTCGACGGATTTGTTCAGGAGGAAATCGGCGTACAAGTTGACGAATTCATGCTTGTTGTCTTGCGTCACGCCAATCGTGTCGCCTTTCTCGAGCAGATCGTGTTGGGACAACGCGCCAAAGACATCCTGATAGTTGATTTGAAACGTTTGCATAAAGACATCCTCAAGGTCCAGCTCCGAATACTCGAGCATTTGTTTTAAACTATTGTACAAAGTCTAGAAATTAAAACGGTTAGTTGAAACAAGGCAAAAGATTACATCAAACAGGAAATGCTTACAGGATTCCAATCATGAAGATCCTCAAACGACCCTGCAATCCCCATAAGTTTCCTATAGAGCACCAGCGGGAAATTAACCGCCAGGATAATATTATTGTAAATGGCGAGCCCGAGCACAATGCCGATAAGTTTGAATTGCGCGTCAGTCTCGAAACTCGTCGGATTGAACCACGTCGTCTGCGACTCGCTCTGATTGACGAACATGCCATAGTCCGGATTGAAAATCTCCTCAATGACCAACTGGAAGAACTCCTTCGAGACGCCGCCTTCGTCAATGCCCTGCTCGCCTTCAAACTCGACAACGAGCTGCTTCTTCAGATCGATGGGATTCTCCATCGAGATCATCTCGAGTTCGACGAGCGCATCGTCGATAATGTGGTCGCGCCGCACACGCAACTTCAAGTACGGATTGCTCGGATTGCCCGAGACACTCTGCAGGAAGCTGAAGCGTCGCTCCGAGAACATTCGTATCCTGTTGTCGTAATAAAGCCCGAGCGCTTTCGTCGCCGGCGTCAGAATAAACGGGTAGTTCATGAAGCTAAACTTGCTCGGCGTGCCCGTTTTGTAGTTGGCAAAATCCTTGTCCATCTCGACGGCGTCGCTCAGCGGCTCATTGTAGAATTCGCTGAGCGGCAGGAAAGGCTTGCGGCAATCGAGCACATTGACGCCGAGCACCAAGCCGAGCTCGTCAATGGGCTCATTGCGAATCAGCTTCGTTTCGTAATTGACGTAACGCTCTTGTCGCAGCGACGGCGACTCAAGCACGCCGGCTAAAATATTCGCATAATAAACAACCTGCAACAAGTATTTGATTAAACAACGCAACCACATCATGATTGGAATACAACACACTTTCATAAGCTTAGTGGCAGAAGTGACAACATTTTCTTCCTGTACACAAAAATCTGGATTGAGGATAACGCGCAGCGTCACCAACTGCTGTAGATTCTCCAGCAGTGGCTTCAGACTGTGCGCGGCGCCCAAATTGGACCACATCATCGCCATCCGGCCCTGCACCTCAACGTCGATCCACTTGGTGGCGCGACACAGCGCCGGGAAGGCAGTCTCGAGAAAGTCGCCGGTGCCCAGCACGGGAATCTCGTAGACTATCGCCAGCACATGCACAATATCGTCGTTCGTATACAGCTTCATGTTGCGATTCTGCAGCTCCATCTGCAGATAGCCGGCGAGCGTGACGAGCGCATTGACCATCGCGCTCTCGGTGATGTTGCTCGGCAGTCGGTCGAGGAGCGCGCGATACGAGCGCCTCAGCGCCGGATAGTCCAAAGGCAGGCGGCTTTTATTATTGTCGATTGAGGTGGCCGACGCGCAACTGTCCTCGTCCTTGTCCTTCTCGCCCTCTAGGGAGCGCACGTCTTCCTTCTTGAGCGCCGTGATGTCTAGCATTGTCTCAGCGGGCGTGTTTGCCGTCTGCCGGAAACTCCTCACGAGCGAGTCGATGCTGCTAAAGACTTCGCCCAGTGTGCGAATCAGTTTCGCATAGTTGTCACTCGTTTCGCACTCGTCGATAATCTCGTAGAGTTTGTCTTCGGTGACGAATGGAATCACTTCGGCCATTTGCACATCAAGTCTGTTTCGGCTGGTGGATTCCTTTGTTGCTCGTGCGGCGGTGGCGAGATCATTGCATGGCATCGCAATGTCGAGCTTGTCGCCGCTGTGGTGTATCACACTGTTGTCGCCCGCCTCTTTGAGCACTGAGCTGTTGGTGCGCGGCATCTTGTTGCGGCGCGACTCGCATAGGCGCGCCTCTTGCGAGAACAGCTCGATGGCGCGTGCGGCCGCCTCATTGGGAGTCAGATTGCGCACCTGCAAGCAACGCAAACGAGGCAGTGTGTTGTATATTCGATTAATACATTGTGCAAATGACGACTTACTTGTCCGCTGGACGCGCAGTGTCTGTTGTCGCATGTGGGATTGCCGCAGCCGTCCGTCAGCTGATAAAAGTAGCGTTCGATGAGCGACTTGGCGGTCGCGCGCTTCATCTCGTCCTCTCTGCAGTTGTCGCTCGATGAGGCCTCTTGGTTGTTTCTATCACAGAAATCCATGTTACGCACTCGCATCTAGCAATTCGAGAATGCGAACGGAGGAGACATCCTTAGCGAATGCAACGCAATGCGAGTCAACAGCAGCGAACGGGACGGACGGGGCCAAGGATGACATTCGAAATTGACATTAAATATTACAACCTAACCTCCATGCGTAGCTAATTTTAGATTTCAGTGTCACAAGCACGACAAAAACACAATTTAAACACGCGTGAATCGCACGAAACGGACCTCAAACGATCGATCGCAGCATTCTTCATGCACAACAAGCAAATTTCACTCGCATTCTACATTCGAAACAATTTCAAACAAAATGGTGGCAATTACAGCCCCAAATATGACACATTTACACTCATCACAAACAGATTACTTACAATTAACTGTTAATTAATTCCTTTCCGCAACAATTTCTCAACTTATTTAAATAATGCGTAATTAAGGTTATGTTTCTGTGCAAATCATTGTTGGGGGCGGCGCCAAATTCTAGTCAATTCAAATTTCGCGCCTTGCCGGAAGCGCGCAGTCGTTTTTCATGATGGCCGCTCTTATGGGATTTACATGTACGGTAACCAAGGACTTTTTTGTTATTTAAGCCACGCCCCCGTTGCTAAGGAAGTTACTTGGCAGAAAACGAAGGGAGACGATGAGAATTCAAATAAAAGGCGCGAAAATTACTTAAAAACTCACAAATATAGGAAATCGGCGACGAATTTAATCGCAAACAAGCAAACTACACTCTAATTGTGACTTCCTCGTCATCTTTAGTCTCAATCAAGCCATCCTCGTCCGCTCTGGCGAGAATATCACAAATTAGCGGCGACTCAACGCCGAGAATGTACTCGCAGTAGCGAGGCTCCAACAAATACAGCGACACTGTGTTAACGCTGCCCGGTTTGTCCAAACATTTCAGTTTCACTTCCGTCTGGCGCGCCTTGCCCGTCTTGTCGCACACGCCGCCGCCGCTGTAATGGTGCGACAATTGCGTGCGCTGCGCTAGTGGCTTGGGCCGCTTGTGCGGATGGTTCGCAATCCATTCCAAGTGTTTGTCTCGGTTAAACAAGCCCAGATTGATGGAGGTCTTCCTGCCGTCTTTTTCAACATGGTATTGTTCGACAGATTTCCCATAGCAAAACTCGTACTTCCACCAACCAGTGCCGCCCACAAGACAATTCTTGCCGGAAAGGAAGCTTTCCACCGGCGACGCGTCAATGGGGCTCTCTGGGACCCTCTTGCTGTAGTGTACCGTCTGGAATTTCGACTGTATGTCTTCGTGGTATGCCATCGCGCGCATTTTGCGGCTGTCTTGATAGAGCTTTATCAGATTGTAGGGCGTCTTGGGGCTTTCGCCCTCCGCAATGCAATGGATGTTGTTCTCGCCAGTTTCGTACGATTTGTATCTGGGATGCGCGCACAGCAATGGCGTCAAGACGATCACCTCATACTGGCAAATGGAGGCTTCCTTGAACGAGAATATCTCGTTTCTGCCGTGCACGTAGCACACGTAGTAAATGGTGGTTTGTCGTGGCTTGTTGTCATTGAGTTCACATGCGGTGCCATTGCCTAGGGTGACTTCAATGTAGGGTAAGTTGTAGCCGTCGATCTTCTTGGTGGGAATGGGGGAGTTGCTGTCGATTTGTTGCCTTTTCAACTCGTTGACGACGTATTCCAGTTGCGGTTTGTCCCATTTGCCAAGGCTGAATTCTTGCACGCGGACAGTTTTGCCTTCGCGCGCTTCGTGATATTGGCGCACGTAGCGGCCGTGGCACACTTCGTACGACCAGTAGCTCTCGATGCGGAAGGAGCAGGGCAATTTCGCGTAGAGCAACGGCGAGAGGAGGTCCACCACCGAGGGCCCATCGTAGTTTTCGTTGATGCGATTATCGCGCTTGATATTTGGCAGGTAGCACTTGTATTGCTCTTGGTGTGAGCTGGTGACGGTGACGAACTCGTCGCCTAGATCCAAGTTGTCCACTTTGTCGCCTGCCCAGTTGATATTGTACATTATCGAGTCTTCGAAGCCGGTTACATCGCGGCCGAGCCCATGGACGACTTCAAACAGGATTGCTAACGTTAATACGAAGCACTTCATTGTTTTTCAGTGCTTGTTCATGTCGTTTACAAGCAAAATTTTACACGTAAGTAATGTTTACAGGCTGCTTTTAGAGCTTTGTCTTATCATTTTGGTCAAAAAAAATTTTGATTGAAAATTTCGGGAAATGCATCGATTTGAAGCTATCACAAAAATGTCAAGAGTACTCAACGGAGGTGAATTTAAATTGAGTCTTAACTAAGGTGGATTTTAATTTAACTAATTTATAATAGTAGGCAACTGTCACAATTGTATAAATAATAAATGAAATTTTTTTTGCAAAAATTAAAATTTAATCAAATAAAAGTGAATAAAACGTGCGTAGTCATTAATAAACCTGTCGTTTCACTCCACAGATCTAAATTTTAGCAAACACTGACCATATTTAGTCCAAGTAAGTCCCAATTTCCCACATTCATGTTTGTAAACGAATCAAATTACGTGTATTTCATTATTTTTGATACATTTCCAGCTTGAAAAAGCCCCAGAATGGCAGGATGTGTCCCTTGCTTCATTATTCCACTGCTACTCTTCATATTCCATCGCTACCTGCAACCTATTCTGCTCAAATTCTGGAATCCCTGGGAGAAACAAGCAGTCAAAAATGGGACGAATGCCGAGGCAACACAATCAGCAGCAAACAGCACAGAAATTGACAAGGAAAACTGTGATAAGAAGCAAAGTCTTTTGAATTGGTCATGCCCATGTTCAAAAAAGAATGAGGCTGCTGGAACAGAATGCAAAATCAAATCAAATTAACTTATTAGTATTATTAGAAAAACTGCTTAAAATACTATTCAACTCTGTTATTCTATGTAAATTGCATTTAAATCTGGATAATTATTGTTAAACTAAAGGCATTAAAGAAAAAAACTAATAAAAACGTTCATTTTTCATGGAAAATTTCATCAAATCACCGTTTTTGGCCATTTAAATAACAGAACTTTAACTTTTATGACGATTGAAACATAAGAACAAGAGACCTAACATTAATCGCTTTCCTGAACAATTTGTTCAACATTAAGAACGAAAAGCACTTTCAATTATGCAAAAATATCAAAAAACAGAGCATCTGTAACTGTAATCTTTAAATATTTCATATCTTAAACGCTAATAGGTTAAATTTAAAATGTGTTTAGCTGACATTCTTCAGCTCAACTTCAAAGATGAGAGTGGAGTTTGGTGGAATGGTGGGCGGACTGCCTTTCTGTCCATAGGCCATGGCTGCTGGGCAAGTGATGCGCCTCTTGCCGCCAACTTTCATGCCCGCCACACCAATGTCCCATCCCTTGATGACTTCAGCGCGGCCAAGACGGAACTTGAATCCGTTGCCCTTTGTAGCCGAGTCGAACATCTTGTTGTTGGACTTGAATCGGCCCTCATAGTAGACTTGGACCATCTTGCCGTTCTTTGCAAGTTGCCCGTTGCCAGCCCGGATGTCCTCAATAATGACGCCGCCCTCAATAGTCTTCTTTTGCTGCTTCTTCTCCGACTTGGGTGACTTTTGATCTGGTTTGATCTCCTTCTTGGCCTTCTTAGCAGTGCCGTTTTGTTTGGCCGTTGCGACGACCGGATCCTCCTCCTCTTCTTCAACTTCATCATCATCGCCCTCCTCGTCTTCATCATCGTCCTCGTCCTCATCACCATCTTCTTCAGCGACTTCCTCATCGTCATCGCTTTCGCTGTCTGTGGCCATTGCAATCTCGTCCTCTCCAACATCCTCTTCATCGTCATCTGAGCTATCCTCCTCGTCGAGAATGGTGTCATCCTCGTCCTCCTCCTCCTCTGCTAGTAAAGCGTTCAAGTCGACGTCGGAGTCCTCTTCATCGTCGTCATCTTGGATGTCTTGCAGCAAGTCCATAGTTTTGAGCTTCTTGGCTGGAGCTGCAAACAACAAATTGATGTATTACAATAAAACACGAAAAGGACAGGTACGCACGACCAGATTTAACAAGTTTCTCCATCTTCTTGTTCAGCTTAGCAGGCATGCCGTTAACTAAAAAAGCCCCAAACGTTAACCAAACAACAAAGCCCTGAAGCTAAGATAAGCAAACTTACGTTGGCCGAGCTCCTTGCCGTTCTTGGCGCGCTTGCCGCTCACGATGTTGCTGGCGCTAATGTTGCCCAAACTGACGTCCAAGTCGTCATCAGATTCCTCAACGTCGCCAAACAAGTCCTCTTCATCCTGCACCAAGTAGCCTGTGAGGTGGACATGTGAACTGCCATTGGTGATGAATGAGACTTGTGTGCCTACCTATTGCATTGCAAAGACAAAGCGGAAATCAGTTAGTGTTCCAATAAGATTCAAACAAGTAGTTGTACTCACATCAAAGTTCAAATCAAGTGGGCATTGCACAGTCTTGTCTCTCTGCAGGGTGCAGAGCAAGTATTTGCGGCTATCGTAGGCGCACATCACTTGAACAACATCGTCGGTGGACGAAGTCAAGTCTAGCGACGCCATTGAGATGTGAAATGCTTTCTTAACCGTCTGCGAGTACCTCTTTTGAGGCTCCATAATAAGTCCTGCCATTCAAATGCGAAAAAAACCGTTTAGCAACTTACTCAAAAACACTCATTGCTTTTGTTAACATACTTCAATTGTTTGGAATGGATAAAAATACCGAATTGTTAAGTTGTTAAGTATCGAACGCTTGGTGTGTGAAAACACGTGGTTGCCCGTGCGACCGGCATTGTTACTCGTGAAATTACCGAAACAAAAGACGCGAAACAAGAGGAAATTATCAGTTAACTTACCCCAGAACATTGTGAGTGTTTGTTGTTGCGACTAGTAATTAAAAATAAGTAAAAAAGCGCCAAGTGACCGTTACAAACTGAGAACACGTTGCGTTGGGAGACTTGTAAAATGGATGGTGCTCGACGCGATGTGAACGTCGCGAGCGCAAACACGGAAAGAAAGTTGGTAGAGTGGCGGCAAACCAACCGCCAACGCAGTGTGCGCACGCATCCGTACACATTGCACAAAAGGAAAATCCCTAGTACGTAATAAAAGTCACTAGATTTAAATTTAATTAATTAAATCAATTAAAACGACAAAATTTGATCTCAAACTTGGCAATAAGTTTACAATATTGTTAATTTTTTAAGTATTTAAACATTTACAAGTTGTTTTTATTGACATAAATGGTTTAATTAAAGTTAAAAGTTGCAAAAAGTTTGTGATGTGCGCACGCAGATGTACACACTGTTAGAAACGAAAATACCTAGAAATAAAGTAACCAAATTTAAATTTAATTAAGAAATATACGT
>JARJDT010018314.1:0-11281 GCA_030264655.1 Leptusa sp. GC000079
AATGAACCATTAGTGGATATGTTCTGTTAAAATATAGATGAGAAAAATGGTTTCTGTAGAGAGGTTTTGAATGGTGTAAAGTTCTAGTTCAAAGTCGGAATTATTGCTAGTCCCGATGTCTTTGTTTCTGATGTATCTCTGTTACACTGCTTAAGTGTGTATCTTCTTCACTTTGCTTCATTTTGAACTATTTTCCACTTCGTTTGTACAATTTAACGTGAACATCAAATCAAACAAAGTCTACACGTTCAAATTTAGTCGCTTTTCTTAGAAAAACTTCTTTTATTGCAGCATTTGGAGCAAGAGCGTCTTGTCTTTAACTCGGGCACTAAACTTTACTTATACTTATATCATTCCTACTCCACCTAGCATCATTTAGTTACTACAAGGTCTTCCAAAAATACTGAACGGATTTGAAAAAATCAAGCAAAATTGAAATATGCTCTGTATTCTTAGAACACCCTGTATAGCAACAAACCCAAATAAATTAAATAAAATGATTAGGCTAAATGAAGAATCATCTCCTAATTTTACAACCATAACCATTAACGTTAACATTAAAATAAATTGATGCGTATTCAGATCAGTCATCAGGCTGATCCTAACTCTTGGTGAATTTCTAATTTAGGTTTATATTTGAATCTTTGGGAAATTCAGCAGTTAATTTTGGAACTGGAACTTACAACTCTTTACATAGAACTTTAATTTCCATTATTTTTGGTACAAAGAAAACTACTGACTTATTTACATAAGCCAAAAAATCATTAAAACTGAATTCAATATGATTGTTATCATCATCTTGATTAATTTACCAATTGCATGCTTGATCCAGATGTCACTCAAAGCCCTCTATTAAGCGCAATTTTTTGGATAAAATCGAGAATCATCTAGATCGAACCGATATGTATCAGTTTTTATACCTTAAATTGATAACAGTTTGTTCAATTGATTTTGATAACTATTAATAAATTTACATTTAAAGATTAATATGTCAAGTCCGAATGTTTATTTTTTATTAAAGAGATTTCAAGATAAGATGGTTATTTAGGATTAAGATTAAAACCAATTAAAACTTTAAAACTAAGGAAAGAAATAATAATAAAAGTGCCACAAATAGACAACTTGACAAATTAAAAACACGTGATGGCTCTTTACTACTTTATTCAAGTACTGTGATGCTTCATCCTTTATCCTTCGCGCTTTGCTTCACATGCCGTGTATAGAGGTCGCTCTGACTTGCAACGCTTTCACAAGTTGAGGTGGTGCGATCGCTGGTGGGAGACCCGATCCCCTTCTCCAGTCCAATTCATTCTGAATGCAAGGAATCAGTAGCTTGCAGCGCGCAAGCACGCACAAGTAAATACACACTACTAGAAATTGATCGCATAGCATAGAGCGCACCAAACGCAGGGGCTAGCTTATAGCACTGCGAATTCTAATTAATAGTCAAATAAGTGTTTCGTCAATTAAACTTGCGCGAACCGTTCGTGTCGCGTGTAGTGCGCGCGAAAACATCGCCAAGAGTGCAAAGTTTCGTCAAATTCAGCGCGCTTGGTTTCCGTAAAAAGACCTCATCATGTTTGATGTGTTCGGCTCTGTGAAGGGCCTGCTGAAGATCGATTCGGTGTGCATCGACAACAATGTGTTTCGGTTGCATTACAAGGCGACGGTGATTATTCTAGTCGCGTTCTCGTTGCTTGTGACGAGTCGGCAGTACATTGGCGACCCGATCGACTGCATCGTCGACGAAATACCCCTAAATGTGATGGACACGTACTGCTGGATCTACTCCACATTCACCATCCCCAATCGGCTGACGGGGCGCATCGGGCATGATATGGTGCGTCCGGGGGTCGCCGCTGCCGTCGACGGCCAAGACGAAAAGAAGTACCACAAATACTATCAGTGGGTGTGCTTCGCATTGTTCTTCCAGGCGATGCTCTTCTACGTGCCACGCTATCTGTGGAAGACGTGGGAGGGCGGCCGCATCAAAATGCTGGTCCTCGACCTCAACTGTCCGATCGTCAACGAAGAGAGTAAAAACGATAGGAAAAAGTTGCTCGTCGACTACTTCTTCTCGAATCTAAGACTGCAGAACTTCTATGCGTATCGGTTTTTCATCTGCGAAGTGTTGAACTTTATTAACGTTGTTGGTCAGATCTTCTTCATGGATTACTTCCTAGATGGTGAGTTCAGTACGTACGGTAGCGATGTACTCAAGTACACAGAGATGGAGCCAGAAGAACGCGTGGATCCGATGGCACGCGTCTTTCCGAAGCTGACCAAATGCACCTTCCACAAATACGGTCCATCTGGATCGATACAGAAGTTCGATGGTTTGTGCGTTCTGCCGCTGAACATCGTCAACGAGAAAATCTACGTCTTTCTCTGGTTCTGGTTCATTATCCTTAGTGTGCTTTCGGGCATCTCGCTCGTGTACCGTGCAGCTGTCATAATGGGCCCCAAGTTGCGTCTCTACCTGCTCCGTGCACGATCACGTCTCGCACCGCAGGACCAGATCGAGGTGATCGCCAAGAAATGCCATATTGGTGATTGGTTTGTTCTCTACCAGCTTGGGAAGAATATCGACCCGCTGATCTACAAGGAGATCATCGCTGATCTGGCGAAGAAGCTCGAGGGCAAAGAGGTCGTCTAAAAGGCCGCCGTGTAGACAACTAGTACTCTCAAATTTATTAGAAATACAAGAAAAACAAAATTTTTGACTCGATGCCATAAAAAGTGTGCGCGATTTTTGATACATTAAAGAATTTTCGACAATCGATAACATTAAAGACTAAACCAACGAGAGATGAGAATACGGACGGTCCACGAAAACGAGTTGTGTGCCTGTCGTCGTATTCTATATCTACATAACAAAAGACGATCGACGCATCGCTCTTCGGCATGGAGCGAACGAGCGTTGAACGAACGAAGAGGTCTTTACCTGCGATGGGCTGGAACAAGAACTCGCTGCAGCAACACGAACAGCAGCGGCCATCATGCAATAGTATCTCTTCCTCGGCTTCAGCCACCGAAAACGACGCACATCTTCCGAACGCATCATTTGTATGTACTAAAAACTGAGGACGACTACGACTTCATTGAGACAATTCGCATTCCATAAAAACGCATTTTACTACGCATAGGGACCAATTTTATTTTATCTTTAAATAATCGATTTAAAAATAATATTTCTGTGATTAAATAACTGGCGACATACAAAGACTGCATTACAATTCCATTCATACAGAGTGTTACAAGTCGAGTATCGCCATATTTGCAGCATTGCAACACACTGTATGACTATTTATGATATTAAGTGCATGTCGATACAGAAGAACCGAATCGCAGATTGTAGACAAAGTGGAATCGTTTTTGATATAATTAAAAGTTTTGCAAAATGGCAGTTATTATAAAGTAATTTCGAACACACACATGGACTGTGATTCGCGTATGTTATATGATATTGACTAATGGTAATTAATTCTAGATGTTGTTTTTAAATAATTTTCACACAATGCAGAAGTAGTTTTTAGTGCGTCAGTAATTTATAATTTATGATGATATCTTCATTTCCTTATTATTTCGTAACTTTTGATTTTGTTCATTCAGCGTTTATTTATTATAATCATAGGACGAATGTTCGTGAAACACTCTGTATACATGCATGAATATGTCAATTGTTGATGAACATTTATTTGCATTTACGAAGAGGACAGCCAGGGTTATTTGAACAAATTTTAACAAATAATTGTAATAAGCTCAACAAACCTCATTCCAAATTGTTTGCTATTAACAATACAAAGCAGTGCAAACTAACGAAAATTTTTGAATGAAATTTTACAAGTTAATCAATACTATAGTGTATAGAGCAACTTTTACTGCCAATAATTAGCAATTAACTCTGTTATTTGAGATCTTAAGCAATAGTTAACACTTTGCACATCAAACATATCTACTTGTTGATTCAATTTAGAGGCTTAAAAAACGAAATCGCACAAATTATCTATATCTATTGAGTACAAAGACAAAGATGCAATCAATTAATTGTAAAGCCTCTGAATCTCCAACATTTATTTATCACGTAAATAACTGTTCCTCAATCTGATTTTACTATTTTTCATTATCATTTATTTTTCAAGATATAATTCAAGAAAAAACTATAAATAGTATATATTGTGATCAAACTTGTAGGTATTTAGTTAGACTATAAATTATATCGATGATAAGTTCCATACAAGAGACGAAGAAGTAATTGAAATCTGACGGAAAGAAAAAGATGTGTACGCTGTACTGTGTTCATTCATTATACACATAAATGTTAATTATTTGTAATTTGCTCATTTGTATTGTCCAAATTGAGTGATAACAAACAACTTAACTTAATTTGTTTGATATCATTCGATTGAAATAGCAAACGAAAACAATCAAGCAAATAAAAACAAGCAATGAGAAAATGAATTATGAAATGTAATGAAAAACCGAAATGTGCCTTCTATTTATATTTAAATACATTGTATGGAATTTTATAATGCAAAATGTAATAATAAATTAAGATATAAATATTTATAATTATTGTGTTTGTCTATTGTCTCTATCAGTTACTCTATCACTAGCTGCATCTCATTAAAAGGAAAGTGTTAAGCTGGTAAGTTATCCTTATCTAAAGGAAGACGTTTCACATTTCAACTTCGAACCGATTTGCATTTATATTTATTTGTTTGGGTTGATATCAAATTTTCCACATGCGTTCAAAGTTTGTCGTTTGTTGTTGTTGATGGCGTCTTGTCGACAGTCGACTTGTCTTTCGTGAAATTGATATCGCGGTTTGTCCTTTTTTTTTAAAAACCAAAGCTTGGATAAAATTACGCAAATAGATCTAGATTGGTTACAAGTCTCAATTAAAAATTTCAAATAATAAATTTGAACGTTAAGAGGCATGAACACCCTGTATATGCACTTTGCCGACCATAAAGATAAGCAACGCTTTATTTCATGCGTTATGTAACGTACTGATGGATCTATTACTATGTACTTAACGATACGAATATGAATATAAGAATTCAAATTGTCAAGTTTTCCCTTTGAATTTGATACATTTAAATAGTTAATCAATCAGAAAAAATACAACACATATAGAAGTTCGATATCTCATTCCTCATTGAATTAGGTACTTCAATTAATGTTATCTAAAATAAATGATCTTACTAATTTTATCAAGTTATTAGTTGTTATATTATGAGTGCAATTTTTAAATTAAATTAAATGCTTCATTTTATGCATAAACCTATAACGCAGACATACATTATTATTAAACGAAGTTTAATAACCAAAAACAGTAGCTTCAAACGTCAAACTAACAGATGGTTTGCTTCTGTTTTTGTAAATTTATTACGAAACAAAATACAAGCAATAATAAGCGCAGCGTAAGTAAGTGAGTTGTTAGAATTAGAACTTAATTGTCGACGTTGACGAAAATTTAATCAACGTCATTGACGTCTATGAGTCTACGCTTTAACTATGGGTTAATATACTGAGTGTTACAAAAAAAATATCACTTGATTATTTGCTTATAATTTTGTTGTTTGCAAAATTTTGAGGTTATCAAAAATTTGAAAATGTTAGGTTAGGAAATGTTACCTCAATTACTTCAAAATACAACGCACCAGATCAATAAATTTAAAAGTAGCCAGTTAGTTCGTTTTTCGTCACTAAATTATGTCTGAGCTTAAGATGATCAGTCTTAAGCTAAGTTAACCTAAGTAAACTTAAAATTCTTGATGGTTTATGCGTCATGTCCATGTGAACCGCACACGAAACACACCCACATGCCTGCGGCCAGTACCTCGTCATGTTGTATCCTTACGTTTGATATTGTCTATTTGGTATTCTTTCCCAACGCGGTAAGTAAGTACGATGCCAAAGTTACGTGCGACTCAGCCACTAAGCTATGAAACTAAGTATCCACCAAAGTACTTAGATATCTACTTAAAATTACAAGAAAGCAAAGTTGTTGACTCTCGAGCGAGTCAAGTATCTTAGTATTCATTTTCTTTAGTTGGCGTTTTGTTTTTGTTATTCATTGCACATCGCACGTGAGGAAAGGAATCAAAAAAGGCTGAAATGCATTCATAGGACATTCCAATTCCTAACCTAAAAGTTCCTTAACCTGACTTATCATATTCATATTGCTGATATAACTTTCAATAAAATATAAAATGTATCTACTTAAATTTATCTATTAATCAATAGACATTGACACGTGTGTCCTCCATGCATTTATAACTTTATTTAATGTTATTACTTATGATTCTTATGACAGATCGGGATTGGTTTATTGAACATTAACAATTAAAATAAAATCAACATGATCCAAATACGGGAGCCGCACTATATTTATTAAGCTTAATCAATGTCTATACCTATATTAAACAATATTTCAATAAATGATTTAAGTTGCAGTTGCGCACTTGAAATGCACAGAATAGCAAGAAAAGTAGGTTAAAACAAATTGTAATCATAGCAGTACAGTAAATGAAACATTAAGCATTACTCCGCTCCGCAGTTTGTTGTTCTTTGCAATTTACAACTGTAGCAACTGTTCTTATTAAGCGCACGCACGCACACGAGTATTTGGTAAATGAAAAAGGTCACGACAAGTGGCAATTGCAATTATTCATCCGTTTACATCTTGCATGCAATCCGCGCAACCTGCTCACTCCTTTTTCCTCTTGTTTGATTTCTTGGTTACGTTAATGCTTAGTTTATAGTTTATGGTGAGAGCAAACAAGATTTTCATAAATTTCATATACATCACGTAACGTAATGAATGTGCAAGTACTTAAGGATATACATATCAAAATCTCGCAGAATTTTTGAAGTGGTTTTGTTTTGCTCTTCAGAAAAAAGATTTATTTTTAATAATGCCGTCAGTATACAGTGTACTACTGTTCACAGTGCTTTTAATTTTTTAATTAACTTTTTTGTACACAAATGAGAAATGAAGCAACAAAACCTTAAAAACGAGATAAAAGAAATGAAATGCATGTGGATAAAATGCACTTTTGACCATTCTACAAGTTAATTAAGAAGTTACGGTATTAATGTTAAGTTATGGTGCAGATAAGGCCCCGGACAATATTTCATACTTAATTTAAAATATAAGATATAAGAATACTTTGTGGAAATATGCAGGTATAATAAACTTTATGGAAATTCGATTTACACTTTGATCTATTGGACGTATTGGTCACAGTAGGTAGGTGTTTTGCTCGGTTGCAAGCATGAACTGCGTTTGCTCTTTAGTCGTTTGGTGTTGGAGCACTTGGAGTTTGACTCGGTGGCGCGACGATGCCGATGTCTCAGCTAAGTCAGTTGCGCATTGCGATGCGCTCGTTGCTCGGGCAGGTCGCGGGTTCATGGTCACCAAACATACATTAAATATATTACATGCATAACTTGTGTGCCTGCTCCGCTACCCAACGAACACCGATTCACCTAATGCCAGTTAAATATTGCGCTTCTACAGTGCGATTCATATAATAATTGTGTTTGAATCACATTTTAATGGACAATAATGACCAAAAGCTTATTATTTTGTATGATTGTTCGGAGAATTTTTAAACTCAGAATATCTAAGAAAATAGCTGTGATTGAGTCATTTCAGGCGATTTCACAACTATTCACAATTTTTCACATTCCTCGAATTATGAATGAAGAATAAAGAATGAAGGTGTCTTTGGACGCTCATTAAAGTCGTTAGCTGACGAAAGTTTGAAATTTTTTGTGCGGCCTGCGGACTTTGCCACCAAAATTCAACATACAAATAAAAAACCGGATTTTGTTGAATTGGTGATTCATGTCATTTAAATTTTTAAACCGCACAAAAACTTCTATCTAAATAAGCTAATACAAAGGTATAATTGAAAAGAATCGCAACCGGAAATGACAATGAGTTCCATCAGATTGTATCATTCACCTGTGCATCGTAAATACTTACATACACAAGAAATTAACGAATGTAATCAATTAAAAGAATTTTCTCGAATTTATTAATGTGTTGTTTCGAAAATTTTAATCTTTTAATTGAAGTGGGGAAATTTGGAGATTAATCGCATTTTGATTGCTCACTTTAGTCAATTAAAAACGAATATTTTTTCAAATTACCTACGTCTTACATTAAATAATAAAATAATAATTATTCAATGTCTTCGAACGAATTAAATAATAAGACAATAGTAAATTGTTAAATGAAAATGAATCGGTTTTGATGATGACGACTGTCGACATAATCGTACATAATAAGTGCTATTAATTAGTCAGATCACGCGTTCATGAATAAGACTCATTCAATGGACTCAAAGAAAGACAGGTTATGAGTTAGTGGTAAGTTGTTAGGCAAACAAAAATTGAAAAATTTGAATGTGTGTACTTACGAAGCATGACGTAAAATATGCATCAAACAATCGTTTCATTGAATTCAATTATTCAATGAAACTATTATTGTGGAATTGTTCACGTTTAAAACGACACCAAACACTACCAGTAAAACCTCGATATCAAAATAAATTCTGCATCATTATCATACCTTTCTTAGTCGAAAAGTAAAAACCAAAAGTTTAGGATGTTTTATAAAAATATACAATCTGGAAGGTGAGGGTAGGAAAAAGTAAGGTTAGGTCTGTGTTTGAAGGCATTAATTGAAAACCTAGATTAAGATGATTAGAATTGAAAATGTGTTGTCAATATTTTATCAAGTTTTAATTTATCATAAGCCCATTAAACAGTAAACCTTTTAGCTTTGTGCATGTTTTAGGAAAATTGAATTCAATTTATTACCTGTCAATGAGCACCAAAAAACAGAAAACACCCAAATCTCTTACTTCAAACTGAAATACATGTTTTTTACTGGGTGTTCTCTAATAAAAGTGTTTGGTGTTCGACTTATTTAAAAATTCTGAAAAAAACATTGATAAGGCCTCAAAATAGTAAAATACCAAAATGGGGCACACTGTATATCATAATTATACTTCCTCAGCTTCTACCTAAATTTATCATTCACCCCACATTCGTTTCCAAAATCTCATTCAGTTGCACCTTTTTCAATTTTCACACATTCTCTCAATCTCGGACCGCAGTCTAAACTCCCACACTTGTCAGTTGTACTTCGGAGGTATATAAGAGTTTAGTCGGGTATCATTTTCAACATTTCATATTAAAATATACATTTCAGATGTTGTTCTTTTAACTTTGAAATATAGGTAAAGGTGCAAGTCATTCAATATTTGAACACTGAATAATGCGACAGTGTGGATGTTGACACACAACATTTCTACCGTTTTCGTCTTCAACAACCAATGACCAAGCCGGTCTTCTCGTCTATGAAGTAATTTTGAAAATGTTTGTTTCTTTAAATTCAAAGATCTTTAGACAGTTTGTTGGTTGGTTGAGACAAAATATTAGAAAACAGCCATCTGCACAATACAACACCTTGCAAGCCAAGAAACTTAGGGTTTGACAAACAAAACAGTAATAATAGAATAGAGTATAGTCTTGGAATACAGATTTAAACGCTAGTATCGAAAAGTACAATTGAACCAGGCAAAGGCAAAGAAGCATTGTGTAATTTATCCCTTTATAAATTCTCCCATATTATTATACCTATACATTAACCCAAGATTCAAGAAATAAAACCTCTTTTACGAGTGCTTGAGCTTGATGACCGGTGATTAAAGCATTTATAAGAGTTCCTTTCACGAATTATCAACCATTATACATGGGAAATCAACCAATACAGGGTGTAATCGCAATTTATAACATTCTAACGAAATTATTATCTTAGGTTATGTTTCTTCTAATGATTAACACCATACCTATTCAATTAACAGTATTATGCATATTTGGTTGCATAAATTTGAAATTGTACATACAATAAAACAAGAAATGTTAAATTGAAACACTTTGTATTGAAGTGAATTCGTAAAAACGTAAAAGTGGAAGCGTTCAAATGATGACTACATCTTATAATACTTCTTGTTTTACGCAATTCAATTCCAAGTCCCAAGTATTCCAATGTCGAAGCTGAAGGGTTAATTGGTGATTAGACAGCTGGATTGAAACTCCTAGTCCTGCAATAGCTAAGGACAATTAATCACTTTGAGTTTGTCTCCTTTGTTGCGTTGAGTGACTATAAATTTAAGTATGGGGCGATCCAATAAGGTGCAAAAATCTCAATTAAATATATTTTATTAGCAGCGATTGCTGCTGGCGGCTGATGGTCGCAGTTTTAATTGTTGCTTGTAACGTGTTAAGCGATCCTCCTTGATCCTTGAATCTCGAACATTGCGTTCTTTCTTCGCCGGCATCGTGTGAATATCGCCAAGTTCTCACACACACGGCGCTCGGTAACAGTGTAACAGAGGCCCAAACAACACAACAAATCTCTGCCGTGCCGTCCGAGACTGCCATAAAGAATACCAAACACAAGCAGATAGTGTGCTTGTTACTTGTAAAGAAAGAGTAAAGGCATCTTCAGTCTTTATTCTTCGGGTTCAGGTTTACCATCGCGAAGACGAAGTCAAGAGAAGAGTCAAAGAATTTACATAATATACCAAGTGTGCACTCGTAAATTTAAAAATCGCTACTTTACAATCTGCATGTGATTTTAAACAGCTTGTATGTTGATGTGAAGAATTTTAAAAGAAGACAACACCGTATATGTGGCAGTGCACACATGCAGATGCAGAGGAACCGAATCGTTCGTCGGCGTCTTCAGCCGAGCCGGCCAGTGACCACCCACTTGATTCACCGTGTTACTCCTTCGTCCTTCGCCTCGTCCACCCGATCCGGCTTTAACCCATAACCTATCTATTTGAATCCTTCATTCCGATGCAATGGAATGGCGCAAGTCGCATCTTCACATCTCGTTTTCTTTCAGGTTCAGTCTATACGACTTGTATACATAATATAGGTATACTTGACTTGGACTTGGAGATGAAATAAATTCTTTGTTGTTTGACTTTATTTATATTAACTTAAAGTTGAAAATAAAAGAGAAAATGCAGAAAACAGGTACAAATACCTAACATAAGACCACGAGATAACAAAATTCTCAGTTTTCTTCTTGTTTTATGCAATTCTTTCTTTTTGTGCATTGAGACCTTAACATTGAAATTGTCTGTACTGCATGCTTTAAAATCTTTTAAAATATTGTCCTAATGTTGAGAATGCGGTTATTACATATTGACGATTGTATTATGCGCTATGTGTTTATGTAATTAGA
>JARJDT010018315.1:0-22370 GCA_030264655.1 Leptusa sp. GC000079
TTCGAATTTCCGTTTTCTCGACCTCACGTAGCAACTGCTGCAACGAAACATGCACAACGCGTTGTAGTTCTAAGAAAAATCAGAAAGTATTGTGTAGCGGGGCTACACGTCTAGTTAGTATAAGGGAGCTGCACTGCAAACATACTGCATTCTATAATAGTTTGAAAAATTATCATCAAAATTAATTTCCGCGAAGAGGAAATTTAATAAAAAGGTCAATTAAGTTTGAACATCTCATTAAACGATCGTTTCCAAAGTGTAAATTAAAATTTGAAACGCTTTATATTATACGTAATAATTTAATAAATATTAGCCGCATATTCGGTGAAACTACGTAGATAGCACAACGCCCATGCACAAAAGTTGGCGTTTGGCGTTTAGCGTTTACCCCTTACTCGTATACACAAAGAGCATATTTCGCGGAATCGCGCTCGTCATGTGGATTCGCATAAGCGGCATAACGCACAGCCTGCTGGTTCATGGAAATTGAATTAACGCTTCTCGCCGGATGCGCAACTACAGTGACCGAAATGAAGCGTAAAGACATCATTCCTGGTTTGTATGCCGTACCGTAGTACCGTAGTATAAGTACCCACGTCAAGTCGATGGTGTGCCCTCGTGAGCTTTAACTTTACATTACACCCTCGGTCCTGCTTCCTCTGCTCCATGCTAACAATGTAGCCAAAACATTTTTTGCGGTCAAAATAGGAAATAAAAAAATATTTGCCGAAAATATTTAAATAAGGATTATAATCCGATTTCACTAAGAATGGAGAAGTGATTTTTTTGTTTTATTATACTTAATTCTCTTATTGGATTTGCAATTTGGGTGAAGACTGACTCATTCTCTTTAGCTTATATCAGGGTTTATATTCTCATTATTAACCAACAAAACAACCCTCAAATAAATCATCCGTGTTTGTATAATAAATATGATAAACACGGCTTAACACGCAGATGACGCAAACCTTGATGAAGAAAAATAAGTATATGAGTTATATGACGTTTGACGGTAGGACGACATCGTGAGATTTTATGGAGTTTCTGTTTACACACAGCAGTTAACAGAGAGCGTTATCCTCCCTAATGAACTGACTGGCATCTAGCTATCTATCTATGTACCAAGCGGCGCAAGGAACTAAACAATGAAACATGATGCACGCTATTGTGAGGCGACTAAATTTTATTTGCAGTTTTGAAAAAAAGTGACAAATGCTTTTCGAAAATGTTAGGATCATTTAAATTTCCAAGATCTAGTTATATGATGACTGATGAGTAATTGGTTTTGAATCATAATCATGCCAAAACACAAAACTAAAAACTTACTTGTTATCTTCTTTGGATAGTTTCAAACTACGCAAAAACCCTTCCACTTCATCCTCGTGCATTCCCTCGGAGAATTCGGACCTTGTGCTGTCCCTTCTTATGGATGTTTTCAGAATCTGTTCCAAAGTTGGTTTGGAACGAGTAGATGTGCGTTGTGCATACGAGTTGCGTTTATGCACCAAGCGGTCAGCCCAATCTTGCACCTCATCGCGTTTATCTTTCTCTGTTTTACGACCCTCGACCGCCAACAAGAGATTAATTTTCTCCCAAAAACTGGATTTGCCTCCTTTACTCATGATTATTTTGTATTTATATTTTAATAATTTTGGCAAAATGTTATTAAGAATTTTGAAAACAAAAGAAATATTTGGAGAAAATTTGCATTACAATAGAGAGTCGTGCAAGTTGAGAGTACTTCTTTCTAATTATTGCGAACAAAGTCACGACACCGATATTTATAACTAGCACCACACTCCTGTGCTGGTTCAGTTATGTGCACTTGATTGCACGTGCATGCACTTTTAATTAGAAATTACAAATCGTTAATTTGAACCTTTGGAGTTAATTAAAATCAGTGATTAATGTACCAGCCCATGAAAGTTGATGCCAAATTCTCAACTGACTTTGAAAGCAAACCGTTGGCCTTTTTACTTTCTGCTCTCAAGCTAATAACTAGACAGAGCAAACGTCTCGTGATCATGAAAGTTTTCGATGGAAAGATTTTGGTAGATCTTCACTAATTGAGGCCCCCTGAATCCAAAAAGCTATTTTTGGAGTAGTGATGTCCGTGTATATTGATGTGTGTTTGTGCGCACTAATTTTATGAATAATATTTTTGAGCGAGATCCGATAATCACTATATCTTCAAAAGTCGAAGCATTCTTTGCAATCAAAATACCAAAAACGCCTGTTTTACTTGTAACTTGTCGCACTAATTATTAAGAGACTTAGAAACCTGTCTCAGTCTTCATATCAATCATTACCTGAATGAAATCAGGAAGTCGTGTGGTGCCCGCACCAATTTGTGACTTGTACGAACTGTTTAACAATATGAGGAACTTTGATAATTCACATAATCTCCCACGAACATGTTTGGCTTTAAATACTTGCAATGTTTTTGCAATCACATTATAAGCATTCATGTGTTTATCATGTAAATAATCAAAATTTGTAACATTCTTAGATTTAACTTAGAAGGATATAAGTTCAGGAGTTTTAGGATTTAGATTATTTCTTTGTGAAAAGTTGTAAAAAAACATCACATTTGTTAAAATATTTGTTTTTCTGCTTTTGAAAGTTTAAAGTTTCACGCTGAATTCTGGGAACCTCCAGCTCAAAAGTACATTTGCCTGCTTATAGTACCATCCCAATCAACAATGGCTCCACTGTATCGATTATAATCTTGCAACTCAAATATTTAAACAACTTTCTGTTCTGACTTTACTGCTAGATTAAATCTCAGGCCACCCCTGTACGATTAACAAAACACTGCAATTTAAAAGTTATTTGACTGGCATTGAATTACCTTATAATTACCTTGAAAGTAGTTAGAACTGTTAGAACTTTTAAGTGGATTTGATGGACAAATCGCAAACTACCTTATCGTATGCAATGCGGCAATAATTCGCGTGTCGCAAGATTGCTATCTTTATCCATAGACATAAATACCCAAAAGCTAAGAAAGTTTGCACGTGCCAGCCTTTACCCAGACCCAGAGACACAACTAACAATAAACTATGCGCACAGTTCAATTGTTCACAAAATGCAATAAAAGCAGTTCAAGATTGCAACGGATTCTTGGAGTGGAACTTACGCATATTTGATGGGAGTTCGTTCCCACCACAAAAGGACCTTCTTACTGGGGACATTCGGTGGAGGTGCCCCAGCAGTCCTCTCGCAGATATCCATTACAGGAGAGTTGGGTAAATTTCCTTGCGCCTTGCGCTGCTTGATCTGTTGATCCACAAGGCGAGACGGTGTGACACGCATTTTAAAGCCGGTTTGAACTTATTAACTGACAAAGAGACAATAACAAACAGATTTTAAAAATACCAAAAAAATTTGGAACATTAAAATGTACAGTAAATTTATAACATCTGTTTTTAAATTTTAATTCACTTTAATTTTATCATAATTTTAAAAAAAACACATTTAAAATTTGACTTTTATTTTGGCATCATTTACAAAATTATTTGACATTTTTATCAATATATATCAATATTACTGACTGGATATTTTATACCCATATAGAAAGGTGGTTTTGCAAAAGTTCAACTTGTATCTTCTGCTTCTGCAGAAAGTGATAAAAACGATTGATGTAGTGGATCCAGTTTAGTATCTTCAAGAAGATGGCTCATTTCTGATAAAAATGCAGGCGTTAGTTTTAAAAATTTAAAATTTGAGTAAAAATTACTAATAACGCGTTTTTTATACACCATGTATAGCCATTGCTCCCTAAAATGGGGTTGCTTCGGCCCCCACTTTGTCCCGGGCTTCACCGCTTGAGTAATCCGCTATAAATAATATATTTTTTAAAATTATTCAATTACATGTATAAGCCAAAGAAATTGTGTTTTGATTGCTTTAAATTGAAACCTTGAAAAACTTACTTCAAATAAATCGCCTTCTGTATAATAAAGTAATTTGTACCCCATGTACACAGGAATACAGCATACTGAACTTAAAGAAGCTGCCCACCCTAAACTTATGGACCATGCGGGATAGTTTACTCCATTATAGGGTCTAATTTGATAGAATATCAAAGTTGTGACAATAATTCCCTAAAATGTTATTTTTTTTTACTACGTGGTCGTAGACTAGAATGTAGAAATTCAAGAAAATTTTCGATGTCGAGATTATGATGGATCTCAACGAATTGAGGTCCCCTACCTAAATCCAAAAAGGTGATGTCCGTATGTATGTATGTATGTATGTATGTATGTGCGTGCGTATGTATGTATGTATGTATGTATGTGCGTGCGTATGTATGTATGTACTTACGTATGTACGTTTGTTTTAATCCAAAAATGAGATGATTTTACTGCAGTAAATTGTTATGTTACATGTCGGTAACGATAGATTTTCATTAGGTTTATGTCACATATTTTATGATTATTTGGCTTCTGGTAATAGAGAGCATTTACCGCTAATATTAAAGGCGCGATGAATCGCCAACAGAGCAACCACCAACTGGGCAATTCATTCCGGTTCATAAACTGAACGTCCCTCGCAAAATTGTTTATCCCGTACGTCCATCCTACGATGAGCAGTTCACAGAAACTAATTGTCACTAATGCCAGCGACGGAGCGTAGAAATCGAATAATTGGATGTAGTACATTCCACTCTGCAAATTCATGTCATTCAGTCATTTCTTTTTCGTTAATTATACCCTAAACCCCTACATTTGTAACGAATATCGCTGAGCATAAAAACATAACAACGCAAATAATAAAACTCAGAATTGTTTTGTATTTTCTAAGTACTTCGTATTCGTCCACAATGGTTGAGATCATAGATTCCAATGGAACAAACTGCAAGCAATAAGTTGTTTAGTAGGCAAGTTCTAGTTTTTTTCTGAGAATAAAGATTAAAACGGGAATACAATTTTTGTATTTCATATTCAACGACGTCAGCTCGGATGACGCCTTCGAGTTTCGAGCATGCATGGTTATTCCAGATATCAAAACTCTTTCAGCCACCATCTAATTGGCTTATGTACTTTGTTTTGTCCTGACTTATCAGAGAAAAGTGCCCATTCTGTTGCTTGAATTCTTCTCATTCATATTGGCCGTTTTATGAGCATATCGGTTCTTATACCGTGCGGTCGAGCTAACTAACTTGATAAATGAGAATTAATGAGTGAAATAAAAAATAACTTTTGGTTCTTCTCCAGAAAATCGTTAAATCACATTTATTTCTACTTTACTTTAATTTCATAAAACTACCTCATGTTTCATTTGCACATTGGTCAAGTGGACGTGACCGCACTGTATTTGTCATACGTACGCAACTATCAAGTCCAATAAGGAAGAGCATAACGAAGAACAAAATTGACCACAATTGCGGATATGGCAGTAGTGCAATCGCTTCCGGATATGTGACGAATGCCAGGCCTGGTCCACCTGTGGCGACTTTGGAAATCGGTAGTCCTGACCGTTCCGAAACGTACCCCAAAATTGCAAACACTACGAAACCAGCGAAAATGCTTGTTATGCAATTGCATAATGGTATCAAAATGGCGTCGCTAAAAATAACTCCAAGTTAATTGAAATAAATTTTACTACGAACCCACGAGAAAGTCCTTTGGTTGGTAATCATTTCTTTTGTCATATAAAGTTAAACCCAGTATGCTGGAGCAGTATACAACTGCATTCATTTAAAATATTGTACCGTGCGTTTAATAAAATTGTACAATTTACATAAAATTTGCAAGTTGAAATGTAAGTCTGAATTTAATATAGGAAACATTCGTTTTACCTTTAAGGCCAACCCTTATATACATTTTTATTTGACATACGGTCCTAGGTATAAGAATATTTAATGTGGGCAAAATAAACAACAAACGCAGAGATATTTTTAAAAATTATACATACTTCTTATTATTATTGTTAAAGGGATTGTAACTGGCCATGTTTATGATACTGCCCCAACCACAACCTACAGAAAAGAAGATTTGTATAGCTGCGTCGACCCAGACCTAATAAATAATTATTAAAACACAAAACAAATAATTTTCATATTTCCACTATACACTTTAATTTAAAAATGTTTACAATTTATTTTAAATCGCTATACCTATTTGTAAATTTTGTAGGAAATATTTTTACCTGAATGTTGCAAAGTTGTTCCCATTGTGGATAAATATAAAAATATATCCCGTGAAAAGCCCCAGGGAGTGTAACTTCCACGCACAAACAAAACAATCAAAATTACGCATGGAAACGTTACGGTGAAATATACAACTTTCCCAACTCCTTTCACACCTTTCATTACACACAAGTATATGATAATCCATGTTATACCATTGAAGATCAGCAGAGAAGAAACAATTTCCCCAGTTTCATCTATGCTTGATGACAATTGAAGAATCTTCTTGCTAGAACAAAGCGTATTTTCGAAATATTTCAACAGAGTTTCATGTTTTCAAGTTGTATCTAAAAATAAATCTTCATATACCGAAATAGAATAAACTGGATGCACTTGAAAGTTAATTAGACGTTTTTTCACCTTGGTATTTTTTACAAGTTATAATTGATTATGTCACTCACTGAAAAAATTCGTCAGCAGGAGTCCTGTGAAACTGTTGACCTTCCCCCATAAAAGAGTTGTTGTACATTAGCGATTCGTTAAAAAATAAATTCGTAGAATTCTCGTCATATAACTGTAAAGTGAAGAATTAACATTTATCCGTGCTGTGTGAAAGTTATTTGTTTCAACAATTTTCACAAAGAGCAAGATTAAGAAAAGCGCATTCATTCTATGAAATTGTTGAAGAAAATAAAACCAATTAAAAGAGCAAAAGAAAAAGAAACGAGCAGACAAGATGAAAAATGAACATTAATTACTGGTAAACACTCATTTGTATTCCAAGTGTTGTTGCAATCCATCCATGATAGAACCGGCGCGAAGCTTTCGTAGATAAACGATAAGGGATATGAAACAACCACGACGTAATAGCATGTTGAGATGAAATTTACAACTAAAATTGCGTAACCAACACCTGAAGAAATAAATTGAAAAAGAAAATTATTTTTCTTATTTCTTTCTTTTCGCTCGAAGAAATCCCATCCAATTATTTAACATTATAATGTTAGTTAGATTTAGGATATTCGAAATAATAAATTGAATTTTTTACCTTTGAACAATGGCGCAATTTTAAAGACGGTTAAACATGATGCACTAGCAAACTGCCCCAGTGAGGACTCCAGATAAAATAAAGGAATTCCACATAAGAACAACATCAACAAATAAGGAAGAAGAAATGCACCTTAAACAAAAAAATGTATCCCCCAAAGGGTACTTTCGTTAGATTGTTCCTTCTACTAACACCTAACACTTTTATCGCTAACTTAACATGACATTGTATTACTCAGGGATCCAACAAATATCGAATATCGTTTAAATTGGAAAGCTACAGGATGTTTTACATTTTTCTGAAATGTATATTACATTTATAATCATTTCTTGTTGCATAATTCTTTAAACGAAAAGTAAGAAAGAAAATTCATTTATTTTTCCTTTAAATATAATAAAATGGTTTTAACAGCTTATGCAGTTTCAGTAGCGTCTGCATTGTTACACAATATGCCCAACGGCAGGTTCTTAAAATCCTCTTGTGCGTCATTTCGATTAAACATCAGTCGCTCTTAAAACGCGCGAATGTTCAACGCCTCCTACGCAATTCAATTCTTTAAGGTTTGCCGGTATTTAACTTGCAATAGTATAACTTTTACGATACATTTATAATAGACCTAATGTTGACACTTTTGAGTACTTACTTATTTTTCTTGGAACTTGGTAAATTCCCATTACCCATGTAAGTACATGATATTTGCGTATAATATGTATTGAATATATTACATATTTCTTGTCAATTAAAATTTTACCATGAACTTTGGTAGATAAAGGAATAAGTTAGTAGGTAAAACAAAAGTTACCTCCGCCATTCTTGTAGCACAAATAAGGAAATCTCCAAATATTTCCTAATCCAACAGCGGCACCAAAACATGACAATAAATATTCACGTTTATTCGACCACTGACCTCGCAATGTGTCAACTTTGAGATGCATTTGCGATGTAATCTTTCTATTTAGATACTAGCACTGACTTATTTAGTCAAAGAGGAGATAATTCAAACTACAATATTCAATTGAAAAATTACAATCACAAATGTTCTACATTTCAAATCAATAGATTAAAGGATTTAGGTATTCTTCGCCAACACCATTAATTTGATCTTTTGAACTATTGAATCATTTTGATGATTTACACTGAATATCAACATTCTTACAAGGCAAAATGCGGAAAACATTATCAAAAATACTATGCAAAATAAGACAAATTGATGTTTATTTAGAAATTAACTTTATTAATATTTTGTGCAAACTAGCAACTTGGCATAATATTAATAGAAAATTTAGTTATTTATTTTAATCCGGTACTAAACTATTGTTATTTTAATAAAGTTGAATTAAACAGAAATAATTTATTACGATATAATTTGTTTTGACACGAAAAAGTACTATAAAATTATGTTTGATAATAAGTCCGTTTTAAACCAAAGCCGACTTGAATTGTAGGTACTTTAGGTATCGGCAATTTTTCCGCACGTGTCGAATGTTCTGATGAATCCTCGGATGCTGTTTTATTTCCTTTTTTAGGTTTGCCCTTCGCACCCTCCGCGTAAACCAAAGCCTACACAAACAATAAAATTCGAACACTTTGTCTTTGGTCGTTAAAAATTAAGGACAATTATAACTGACCCTTAAACTGCCCTCAATTTCAACACTAGAAGAACCAAATTTTGACGAATCTGCCCAAAAATAATCTATCGATTTGTCACTCCAATTAATGCTATGCAAATCACAAGTAAATTGCGCTAAAGTAATTTTTTTCATAATTATCTCCTTGGGAGGTACATCAAAAGCACGACCAGACGTATCAGTGGCTTCACTTTTATTAATGGATTTATCCTTTTTCCCCTTTGTTCCTTTTGCTGCTTTGCCTTTTTTAGCCGTTTTGACTTTTTGTGGAGGTTGCACCTGTTGAAAATGTGTATATTAAGGATGTATTCCGTATTCGAATAGTATGGCAATTAAATATGAGCCTATGAAAAGGATCATGGAAAATTCAAGCCTACACGATATTTGATAAATTACGGGTGAAATGTCAGGATCAGAATGCCTACGCAATAATTCTGTAATAGTACGTACTACTAAGTAAATCAACTTAACGCAAACGCGACTTCGAAACGTGTCTCTGATATCGGCGAAATTCCGTTCGGTTGATTTGATTAAAAGCGCCTCTTCGGGCAATTGCATTATCTTATCCCAGCCGAAGCGCTCAGTTTTGAAAGTCGTATCAACGATGCGTCGCCTCAATTCATCCGCGTATTCGTCGCGAGCATTGTATGGAACTCCACCACCACTTTTCTTACTACTATTTGTCTTTGACGTTGTTGCCTTTTTTGCCTTTTTAGGCGAAGCCTGGTTAGGTGTTGGTATTTCTTCATTACTTTCTGATCCTCTCAGATTGACATCTAAAACGTCTTCCAGGAGTGGCATACTAATTGAAAAATAAAATAATTGTTCCAAGCCTTTCTGAAAAAACATCCTATTTAAGTCCTAGGTTTTGGGCAAGAAAGGAGTTCCTTTCCTTACTTCCTTGGGCGGTTTAGGAATGCCCATAATTCTATGACAAGTAAAAATAATTGCAGCATTGAATGAATGTATTATATCCTCCGGAATTTGTCGATCCTTTTCTAGTATTTCCGTATTATCCAACTGCACTAACCACGGAATATGCCTCAGGACTTCGTCCTTGTAGCAATCTATTACCTGAAACCAGTAGCGCCGCCTGTAGATACTAGCTGAAACTAAGTTTGAATTATCCTTGATCGAAGAGCTTACCGAACAGGGATTTCCTTGTAGTTGAAGGCACATGAGTTGCTTCAATTCAGTCAGATGCCCCACCACGTCCTCCAGATCGTAGATGTCGTTCTCGGCCAGATCGAGGCTCTGCAAATAGTGAAACTTGTCTGGTTTTCCCAACAGGTGCAGCCTGCTGTCTGCAACAAGGAATATTTATGCCTAAGCTTCGGATTTTGGCTTACTATGGTTTAGATCAACACTTTATGTATTCATGGATGAGTGAAACAGTATGAACGAGGAATGCCAGGATGCGAACACGAAAAGCACGCTGTATATGCAGTATACTGCTATCAACATGAATCATGAGGAAAACAGCGTCGTGGGGAAATAAATTGCGCTCGCCTCGATTTAATTAATGCGGAGAGAAATAAGAAATTACTCCGTTAATTAAATTGAAACGCTAAATAAGAAAGATATACTACAAATGAAATTGTTCCGTCCGTTTATGTAATTAGAGTCGGCGTAACGACGAGTCACTGTAGGCGAACGCGGATAGAGATGGAAAATAAGGGAAAAAATGATAAAGTGGCGTACGAATTATACCTATTAAACTTTCTTTTAATTAAGATTTTTGCCAAGCCGTATTCAGTTCGCCTTAACAATCCGCCTAAGAAATTCTTTAGAGTGGTTTAAAAATTGAAAATATTATTTTTTTTCAATAGAAAACTCATTAGTTTTAACTTTTTGAGGCAATAAAAAACCAAATTCAAATTAACAGTTAAAAGACGTCACATATCGAAATTTCGAAAGGTTGTCTTATAACATTTCAATTTCAAATTGTTGTTTGAGTATACCGTCTGCATTCTGAATGGTGTGCATTATTAATGCAGCCTCAGAGGGACGATGCTCGGCGTGGTCCGTCCATGTACGGTCAGTATTGCCACGTTGTCCTGGGGAATATTACCCCATATAAAATTTTCATTCTTTATATATAAACGGTTCTTGACATGCACACCCGACATACAAAACTGCAGAAAGAGACGGCTAGTATTCGGTTAAACGTCAGTGAAATGAAACAGCTACAACTACATTCACGAAAACCTACAAAAGTGATATAAAACTAAGAGCGGAAAAGCAAAACAAAAAGTTTGTTGTATGTACTGGGGTTACATGAAGACCGAAAAGGAGCGAAAGAAATATAAAATATATATTAAACATGCAACAACTCGACTTACCCAAAATGTCTATCTATTCGTACACATGATGCGAGTAAGCACGAGAAGAGCAAACAAAGAGTCCGACCGAAAACAATTTTATAATTTATCTATAGTAATTGTTGCAGAACAGAAAGTAAAGTGTGCTTGAATTATTTATGCATTTCCACCATATTATACCTGCCTGAATAGCTTATAATACTATTAAGCTCGTGCAAGAAAACATAGTCTAATGGTTTGCACATGAAAAAATAAATTTAATGATAAAACGCCACCGTAAATAAATTACGATTTCGGCTTGTTTTTCAGGACATTGTAGGTTTTATCTTTCTACGTAAATAAGTAATATTAATTTGTTAAATTAATACATTAATATTATTAATAATAAATTCAGCAAAATACACATTGTGATGTTTAGATAAACAGGTAATTGAAGAAATTTAATAGTCCTGCTTATTAATTTTAAATATTATTTGCGCGGGCAATATTTGAAAAAATCACTTTCATTACGAATTATTCTGACCAAAGCTTTATGTTTGTTCAAGTGTTTGCATCGAACAATATGCACGTGTCCCTCAACCGAGTTAAACCGAAAATTTAATTAGTTTAATTAATCGTGGCGTATTAATTTAGTAATTGAATCTAAATAATGATCACAGGGACACGGGAATTCATAGAAATAGACTTCCGACTTTCCAACAACATATTAACACATAAACAACATTCACTCACAATATCATACATACACAAGTACACACGCTTTACAATTATATTAATTCGATATGAACCTTTGTGCGAATGCATTGTTCTCATTGCGCTTACTAACTGTTCTGCAGATGCAAATATACCGTCTGTTCAAAGTTACTTTTAGAAGATTTAAGATTTTCAATCGGCAAAATAAAAATTATACTTTTGCCCACTAGAAAAAATAGGCTTTGTATTTGACCAACAAAAGCATCTTCTTTCGGCAACTTCGGTATAGAAGATCTCGTTGCCACCCACGATGTCAAAACGTCCATTTGAATATGTCTCATGTCTCATCAGTTCTTCCTGGTTAGTTAACATACAACATAACAACCCCTTTGTATAAATGAATAGCTCATGTAAATTAATTAATTCACTTTTGATTGTTGGATTGTGTCTATCAAATTTAATTAAATAATATGTATATAGGTACCGAAATCCTAAATCTACTCATATGATACGATGTATTCTAAATTCATGTTCGCTCTATGTAATATCTAATATGCAATGCAATATTTGAAAAAAGAACAATTACCAACCAAGTCCGTGGTTACATTTACCTTTCATGTCTATGTTTATTTGTTCATACCTATTGGTATGTAATGTATGATGATAATAGCGTATGCTTGAAATTTCGTACAATTGCACGAGTAGACTTTGTACATTAGTCGCTGCTCTCCTCTTTACAGTGTACATTGGTCAAAGAAATAATGAATACCAAAGGCAGTAATTTAATTAATTAAATTCACTACTTCTGAGTGGATGATCATTTCATCGCATACTTTATTTAAAAAAATAGGTTTATTTATGCTAAAGGTGAGAAGTGTATGTAAGTTATCCTGGTTTATTTGTGACCTTTTTATAATTTATTTTTACTCTGAAAAATATTATACCAGAGCATATTGATATCTTTATTTATTTTAACTATAGGAAGGCATTGCAAGTATGTTCGGTACTTATAAGTAGTTAGGGGAAAAACTAACATAAAGATGGAATTGATCGTAAATCGTGTGTAGTACATACAATAAATTGAAGCCATATTGTTGGCATTATTGGTTGTTTGCCGGCTGCGCAATTCTCAGATACTTCCTGCTTCGATAGGGTGCTAAAGATATAAAGTTATTTGATATCGCTTTGTAGAGGGTTACAAATACTATATTAGAAGCGATAGATACCTATTTAGATAAATAAATTATCAATATTTATTTAATGTTTTCGGTGATCAGTTGATAATTCGACGATCACTTAAAACACTTTATGGTTTTGTTCATGATAAAGATATGTCAAGACCTCAACGGTCAAGACTTAAAGATTTGAACTAAATACAAAATTAGGTCTATCATTTGCATATCATGGCGAATTGTGCAAATAATTATGTTGCAATTTTGAAATGTAGGTAAATTTTCATTGAAATTTTATAATCTTATCTTGAAACACTATTTGAAAACGAATTATGATTTATGGTTCATCTATCAATCCTGATGCATTTTGCATATTAAATTAACTCTTCTAATAAAACTGCAAACAAAATTTTAATTGTCTGAAGAATACAAATAAATTAATTTATTGATGGATGTGTACTTATTTATCTAATTACTAAAATCAAAAATTTAATTGATGTTAATTTTGTGCAATTGAATAATTTTGTTATTTCAAATAACATAATTAATTAAGTTGGTAATGAATAATTTGAATGTGTATTTGATGCTAATGAAATTAAATCAACATTGCAATGGCTTCACATATTTAATAGGTTTTGTTCTTTCTCGCATTATTAGCATTAAATTATCCAAAATTTGATATCTGTGAGTATAATTTTTTGTGTTCCAGTTCTAAAAGAACTGTTTTTACAATTTTCCAGTACATAAAGATCTTCAAAGTTGCTCACATCCTTTTGATATTCTCTGAATTTCATGTAACATGTAAGGTTGAATTAAGCATTATATGTTCTTTTATGCAGTCAAATTAAGTGTGGACGTGCGAATTCTTGGTTTTGGTTTGTTAGGCGTATCTCTCATCACATTCTTACATATTTACATAATATAATTGTATGCAATGTCACAGTACTTGAATTGTGCAGAGCAAATTACAACGTAAAGAAATAAAAAAATCTAATTAAAAAGAAAACAAAGCTAGTGGCTAATTTGTCACGCTGGTCTGCTGCAAACACAAAAGGACATGAACAATTCTTGATTCGAAATTTTTGCCAAATATTTTTAACGTTATGCGTAGCCTGTTCCACAATAAATTTAAAGGGTAATAAATCCTTCATGTCACGTGGATGACGTCTGTCCTTTAGTCCAGTTTGAGGCGCACCACAATGTTAGCGGAAAAGCTAAAACGATCATCATTGTTCAGATAATGGAAGCTAAACGGACTTGGATGCATAATACATATGTGCACGTCGGTATTTTTTTATAATGCTGATGAAAGTATTGCGTTGCGGAAGCGTAAGTACGTACCCTTAGGTAGATATATTAAATGAAAAGCCAAACTGATTAATGATGATGCTCAAAGCAGCTAGCACACTTTCGCGGAACAATGATGTTATTACATTTTCAACAATCTCAACTCTGCGTAAATAGTCTATGACAAATTCTTTGTTTACATTATTTTGATCGCAATTTCATCTTAAATTGTTTACAAGGATTATTCAATTCTTAATAGCATTCTATTTTTGGTTTTATGTCACGTTGAAAATAAAAATGTTGTTTAGTTATTCTTGTTATAGCGTTATAAGTTATAAGCTTAATTAAAATTAAAATTCATATTTTGGACGTCGCCGTATCATCGTACCTTGTAATAACATAAAATAAAATTAATGTTTGGACATTATGCGCTTTTTTCAAATGTACCCCAACGTACGCTTTCATTAATTTCAGCGCCCCGCAGTAAAATAATTTTTTATTTTATTTTCATTCGACTCTCTGTGCTATGGCTAGCTATGGAACTTTTGCATCATGTTTACGAATTAGGAGTAGAAATATTTCAGCTATACAAAAACACCTAAACGACATTAATAGGTCGAGGCTGTTAGCTAACGTATGGCAGCGACTCTTCGTAATTGTAAATTATGATTAATTATTACATGAAATACACAAATTTCGCGTCCATTTACGTACTGATATTGTTCGTTGCTACAAGCGTCGCGTCACCAGCGTCCACTCTTTGTGCAAATTCAACATTCCCCTCCAAATGGCTGGGAAACTTTCCCCCAGAGTCATCCCGAAGCTCTACCTATCTCCTCGAGTTTTTATTGCAGTCAGATATTATCATATTATGCATTCACGACTAATATTATGTTAAAGTTTGGAAAATTTTATCGGCTTAATTATGTAAAATTTGAAGACAATTTATTAGATTTATAATTTTTGAATGATCGAGATTTATTCAAACATTAACCAAATTCTGAATTCAAAGTAGTTGCTAAGCCACCTTTCGGAAATGTCTGGATTTGTGCGGATGCCTAGGTGTAGTGTTCGTGTGCAAGTGGTGCATCGTATGGTAGAAACGCTAGGTTTTCGATCGGTAATGGATTGGAGTGGTGCTCAGACGGCAACAACTAATTTACCTAATTGAGGAATGATGAGTAATGACTATGAAGAGGGATGAATCATTGCCATTTTGAAATGAAAACCTTGTACTATACATACATGCAATGAGTACGAAGTAAACGTATTCGTATGTGGCACTGAAATGCCATCACCGTCATATCATACATAGGCAAATGAACAATAGGAATTTCAATGCCACTCACATATTGTCGAGCACATATATTTTCCTTCCCGTAATTTGCAGTTGCAAGCCTTGTGTACAGGAACAACAAACATAACAGTATCACAGATCATACTCACCCATTTTCATCAGTAAAACTCTATCATATACTCTTATTAACTCTTATTCGCACTTGCAATTTGTTTATGACAGGTGATGTTTTCATGACTAGTTAGCTCTCAATAAGATACTTACCATTAGTTAACCAATTTCTTCTAAATCCAATGTGAATTAATTTTATAGGTGCTTTATGCGCAAAATTGTGCACAAACTCGATCTGATTAGTAAATAATTCAATATATTCCAAGGATCTGGGTAAATTCTTTCCAGGGATGTCTGTTATCCAATTACCACACAAAATTAACACCTTCAATCGGTGAAATTTCAAAAGTTCGCTGTCTATAAACGTTAACTGCGTATTTAAATACAAAAAGAAATAATATACTTACTTCAAAATCAGCTTATGAAAATTTAAAAAGAGCACTTACAGGTGAATCACAAAATCTTAATGCGTAAATGTTATCATACAAGAAGTCGAAATCAATCACTTCTTGTTCTTTGACTGCTTTCTCCAGCAACAATCTCATATCTGCAACAAAATCATTGTTTCTTGCAAAATTCTTCAATTTATTGTCGCTGTAAGTTTTCTGGTCGTAGTCCATCATTGCCAATTTATTCTCGTTAAGAAAATAGCTTTGCACTTCATTCTTGTTGTATTCATGGAGAAATATTCCAAAAAGAGATCGCTTGAATTTCACTTGTGATAACAGGTGGAAAGGCACTTGTCGGTTTTTAAAGAAATCTTGTACATGCTTTGGTCGGTTTTTGAAGATTTTTTCCTCAGCGGACCATTGCAGTTTAGTAAAACGTTCAGTGCGTACTTTTTGTACAATATAGGTGTCGCTTACGACTTTATACTCTAAACTCATTATATAATTGCATTATTATTTACTGATTGTCAATATCACTCAAAATTTTGCTAATTTGATACAATGACAAGTAATGACAGATAAGCGTTCATTTAAAACAAAAGACTCTATATTGATCTTGGTTCATATTGATGATGCTAGATATAATAATAAAGATCCTTCCTGTTTAATCTCATTATCATATTATCTCGTTTGAAGGATTTTTTACTTCTTCAATGCGATTGTTTGCGATAGACTTTGGCCTCTTGCTTTTCCCTCGGTAGGAATAAATCGTGCTGATTCACCACAATTTGCCGGATTTCGTTCGAATCTCTTTAATCTATCGTTGTCGCATTTACACATTTTTACTTAATAGTAAAAAAAGCGACGCCCTTTTCGACTACTGCGGAACTACTCTGGTATTACTGTGGTCCTCAGACTCAACGATAAAATAAAATAGTCTTCGTCGACCAATGGCTGGATTAGTCGTAACATATTAAAGTGTGTACTAAAAGTAGAAACGGCCAACTGTTTGGAAGGACCAAAGATTAGAAGCAAAAAGATTAGCAAATAAAAAGCCTCAGATGGAGCAAACTATCTAAAAAAGTCTCAGCGACGAAAACACAATGCAATGATGTGGGGGCGAAAGACTTTACTGGTCATTATGAAACGCTTCGTTCAGCAACTATTCTAAGCAGGAGAAAATCGGAAAATACAAAAGTAAAAACCAATCTAAAAGAAATAAAATAAACAAGCTTGAACTTGCAAGAGCAGATCAATGTATTTTCTATGTGTGACTACACTATACGGATGTTTACCATGATTTTTCATGTAAGTACATATGCATAAGATTACTGATAAAAATGTGTCTCAAAATTTTCAAGATAATACCCATTTCTAAGAATAGGAAAATCTCGAACTGTATAATCCGACTCTTAACCTATCGTTTGCCACTGTGATTCGGCAAGAATGGAAAAACCACATTAAGTTGAAGCAATCTCCAGATAGAGAAGACTAGAAGAGATTTTCTGGTTTGAAATAAAATATACATCTATTTGGCGATTTTTCCTTGTCTCATCATATGAACCCTTATTTTTCAGCATTTTATCTTTCTCTCAACTCAATAACGAATCGTAAGTAAGTGCTTCAGATAAACTTCACATGGGCGTGGTTTTCAAACGATCTTGGAGCCAATTTCCTTCAAATGAAAGTTTATAAAATAAGAAAGGATTCGCTAAAAATAGAGCCCTCACAAAGAAAGCATTTATTTAAGTTTGCCTTTTGGAAAATCTATAGTTACTATTTTTATTGGTATTGAAATAAACAGGTACTTACCAATAAGAAAATGGAAAGTATCTGAAAACAATCAATTACCTGAATAACGACGTAATATAGTAAACAAGAAAATTATAGCAAAACCCCATAATCAATCAATGAATCAAAGTGCAGTAAACAAATTATTGAACATTTGATAAATCACAACCTCAACAAAATATTTTCAAATTTTCAATTTTATTTTCCATTAAATATGTCATTGAATTTATACAACTTTAAGAATATATCCATATTGCAATGAGTATTAAAGCAATATCATGTTATTGATTTTAATTTAATTACGTTTCTAGTTCCATGACGGACTAAATCAATTAATTAACTTTAACACAACACAACCAATGAAGTATACCTGTGTAGCTATCAGGAGTTACATATGACATCGAATATTGCAAGTACCTAATTGCAATTGATATTCGCGTACTACATGAGGTATGACCAATTATATAGGACATGTATGAAGTGAAACAAGCATAGGATATAAAATGGCAAACATTACGGTTCTTATCATTACTGAAATATTAAATTTTTTTATAAATGAAAACTGAACAGGTATTAATTTTTAAATTTAACAATTTAACTTCTGTTTTGGAATTTAGTTATAAAAAATAGTATTTTTTCAAAAAAAATCGAATTTTTTTACGCTTAATATGCAAGCACTTGATATTTAAACAAATCATGTATGCGCGAATGCATGTCATACAATTTAATAGGCACAATACACGCAATTCTTGTTGTGAATGTAAAAACACCTACCTGCATCACATCACCTATATCCTGCATGATGGTTAGATTTGAGATATCTATCAGCGTGCTTGATTCAAGCGCATTTGAACCATACAACATCACATTTTAATTGAGCACGATATATTTCAGTTTGTAATTGGCAATAGGGCAATTTTCAATATTCATTGCATCGTATATTCCAATTTATACCTATAAATGCATTTATGTTTGAGGACTTTAGTTAGTTCTTCCAAATTAATAAATGTTGTAATTTTTAACAATACAAAATTTGTCTAACATTGAATAATAAGCGATATGATAGAAAAATAAGAAATAATATTTGGTTTCTTCTGATATCAAGTAATGTGTTGTTGAGTCGCATAGATGGCATACGTAGGAAATTGTCCTGCTACTTTTCCACCGCAACTGATCTTGATCCTTCGAAGCTTCCTTTAAGAGTAAAATTTTGTTCTCATACGATGGCGCCACAGTACTCTTTAGGAAGAAACCAGGCATTTCTTTTCTATATCCGAATTTAAGGCAACATTTTTCTAAACGGGAAAATAGAAACTATAAGAATACTCGCTATTCGTTCATTCACTCTCATCAGCATCACTAACACCAGAAATAGCGCGATTGCACAGAAAGAGGGAAACTATTGTATTAAATTAATTGAGTATTAGACTAAATGTTTCCATTTCAACTTAGTACAGCCAAACATACACAACATTAGAGAGGAATTTAAATGCAAAAGGCCTTTTGCATTAATTAAATTGAATTTAATTAATTTTTAAGTCGTTTTATGGTTAAAAGGGGTTGTGATGAGATAGGGTTAGACATCGCAGACGAGGACAACTTCCACTCACTCGTCTTCGCTCTCCTATTGCTATTCCACAAACAGTACTTTCTGTTTCTGTTTTAGTAAGTACTTGCTTAGATGCTCAGACCGTTCTGATCTGCGAGTATTCTGAGTGTTTGGTTTAAATGTTTCAATGGACGGTAAGTTATTGTCCGATCCAGCAGTGCTATTTACTTCTTATTTCTTCTCAGAAGACAAAAGTCAATACCTGCCAAACAAATTTACCCGTTTTTCGTTTATGCCAAATATCCAAAGTTTTTTGTGCGAATTAAATGAAATGATAAAAAGTTAATTAGATTATGCAAAAATGATCGATGTTTGGTGGATGTAATGGTAACTTTAAAAACATCCTGTATTTTATGAATGCATGCAGCAAGAACAGAAGAATGATTCGTGCTGGTGGTATTCTGCACGACAAGCGTTCGCCGTTGGTTGCGGCTTCCGACTTTCCGCTGGCAACGAACTCATTCTGCTTGCTTGCTTGCTTGTAAGTACATTGGTGTGTATTCACAAACAGAAGTCATAAATCAATCCGTAATTAATTTCAATTTAAATCCACGAAACGGAATTTAAGGCATGGGGCGGACGAATACGAATAAGAAATGGGAATACTGGATACGCGAATGTTCGAATTCGCTGCGCGTCGGGAAAACCAAATAAATAAACTAGGATTTCGTAGTCCTGGAGCACATGAGCCTATTTAATTCTTACAATTTTCAGTAAAATCTAAATATTACTGTCAATTTATTAATTATAAATATATCTAAATCTAACATCCTTTCTGGGATGTAAGATTTTCACAGCTCTCGAGTCGCGAATCGCGATGTGTTTGGTATGCCGGTATGCCAAACCATTGAATTGCTCGCGAACGCAAAAATGAGCAATGATTCGACTCGGAATATAAATGCGTACGAGTGAGAGACGTAGAAAAGTGGCGGTTGGGGAGAGACGCGGTGATGAATGGTAAACGCGGCGGCGGGAACAAGTCGTTCGTAATAAGGATGAAATGTGTCGTTGATGAGCTTTGAATTGTGAAATTATCGCCGCTGATTCGCAATCTATAGATATACAGACGTGGAAGAACACGAACGACGCGATCTGAGGCAAGTTCCGAATCTAGAAAACCAAACCTTCAAACGAACGAACTACATTTGAGCGATAAGAATATTACAAAAAAACAACTTCGGAAAATGACTGTTTTTAATTAAATACATTTGGTAAATAATTGAAAATTGTTGTTCAGGATTACTTTAAACTTTAATTATAATAAAAAGGATTAAAATGGTTAAAAATAAATTGCAAGCGATTAGATTAATTCTCATTATAATAATTTCTATTTAACTTTTGTCTATTACGAGTCTATTGTTTGTACAAGAAGTAGAATATAAGAGAAAATTACGAAAATTAAACGTCGACCAAACGAAGCAAAAGCAAAGCAGGCTAAAATAGTAAGACTATGGGAGCATCGCTTCGTTCGTTCGTGTGTTTTGACTGGAAGCGCAATTACTGGAAACTTAATTACGCGCAATAAAACTAACTTTATTGCGCCATTGTCACGTATATCTATCTTAATGAATGTTGTATAAATCCTGCGGTGCCTACCTATGTCCTATGTTGTTGTTCTACTGGCTTCTATTGTTTCCTCCTATAGTATTAAGAATCCTTTATACCTGACTGGCAACCCAATATACTTTTTGGTGATTTTATTTTTTTACTATTAGCTATAACATTTTTTAATAAATTTAAAAATTGTACAACGGTATAGAATTGAAAAGGACGTCTTATCATATATTTTTGATCTATGGATATGTAGTATTTCAAATTTTATTTTTTTTCCAAAAGTGTTATAGTCTAATAGGGAATAAAAATTAAAATTTCCATAAAGTTTGTTGGGTTGCTTGACAGGGACCTAGTGAAGACCATGAAATTATTTTGGTTTTTGTATAAAAAAAAATGAAAAAAAGATAACACTTTATATTCCTATTCAATTCCATGGGAATTCAATTTGGTAATTTACGAATTGTTTTCTTGCTTGATTGTATGTGAATTGAGTATTGTGCGTACTTTTGCGAGTGATTCGATTGCGAATACATAAATTAGATGCTTGCCTCTAAAGCAATATAAAATCGATCAAATTATAATAGAAAAGCATGAGGGTAAAACCGTCCCAAACCTGGAACAAACACATACAAGTACAAAGTCGTAAATGGAAAATACAAAATGCAAAATGTAAATGAAGCTACATAGCACCCTGCCTGCTTGCTTGTTTAATATGTCCTCCTCACCACCGCCTCCCACCACCACCCGATTTCAAATTAATTAAATCTGATTTTGTAAATCGACGCGTTTTCGTTTGTATCGTGCGTGTATCGGAATTAATTTAAGTTTTCCAAGTAATTAACAATTAATCCGCACATAAGCTAATTATTTATTTGTCAGTTACGCAAATTAATTAATTAATTAATTTTCGAGATTCCCGTATAAATATGCGAATTGGCATCAGGTATAAAAGGCAATACGTGCTACGAATTACATTTATACACTAATTCACAAAAAATCTTTATTAATTTAATCAATTTAGCAATTATAACTTAGTATTAGTTATCAACACATCGATTATAGCACTTTTCAATTAATATTATCGATAGTTAAAGGAGAGAAATAGGCGACTTTCCTCCATGAATTTACTCTCAAAGTTTCGAATGTCAAATGAGTGTTTGGCTTCAGTAAATTGTGCGCATTCCCTATACTTATTTTAACAGTTTAATCTGCTTAATAGTTATTGCGAAAAGTTTTCCGTAATTTATATTATAATGTCGCTCGACTTCGCCATGGTTATACGTTGACACTGTTCGACTCTTGCATTGTAACTTGTATTGTCTTAAACGTTTTGGTGC
>JARJDT010018323.1:0-22601 GCA_030264655.1 Leptusa sp. GC000079
ATCAACGGAATAACGTTGTAATCGCTGTTTACAAGCAGAAAGTCAGCAAAAGCCAAGATTAATTTGCGTCATTAAATAAATTTCTATTGATTTGATTTGAACATAATGCAAAAATGTCACACATGCGATTTTTATTTTTCAAAGCTCAGAATATGGAAATGTTTACGCTACAATTTTAATTTTAATATTAATCGTTGTATTTGCATGTAATGTGACTTTGATGACCTCGCGTCTCATATTTCGCTTTTTTTTTTATCAAAATCAAAACAGAAAACACAATCAATTTAACTTGCGACTTAATCATGTGTTTTTCGCTGTTTTTACTGTTATTAAAATGAAATAAATAAAAATAAAAATGTGTGTCGTTCGTCTGATTGTTCGATTTAGTTATTACATAAGAAGCAATATGAAAGCGAAACTGAAGAGAAATTCCGCATGAAAATCTTCATGGAAAATGCTCACAAAGTGGCCAAACACAATCAACTCTACGACATGGGCCTTGTCAGCTACAGATTAAACGTTAACAAGTGGGCGGATATGTTACCCCATGAATTCACCCGCACTGTCAACGGTTACAACCGCAGTTCTTTGCAAAGCCTAAGCTTCGAGGATTCCTCGAAGGACTCCAGGAAGGAATCAGGCGTCACATTCATTCCACCTGCTCATGTCACGATGCCCACGGAAGTTGACTGGCGTTCAGAAGGAGCAGTGACTCCTGTCAAGGATCAAGGACATTGCGGATCCTGCTGGAGTTTCAGTGCTGTAATTACCTTTAAATCCTCAAAAATTTCAAAAATAAACTTGTTTATTGTTTAGACTGGTTCATTGGAAGGACAACATTTCCGCCAAACAGACAAACTTGTCTCCTTGAGCGAACAAAACCTCGTTGATTGTTCCGATAAATACGGAAACAACGGATGTAATGGCGGCTTAATGGACAACGCTTTCCGGTACATCAAGGACAATAAGGGTCTGGACACCGAGAAGTCTTATCCTTACGAAGCCCAAGACGATAAGTGCCGGTACTCCCCGAAGAACTCCGGAGCGACTGATAAAGGATTCGTGGACATTCCTTCCGGTGATGAAGATGCCTTGAAGAAAGCGATCGCCACCATTGGTCCTGTTTCCGTTGCCATTGATGCCAGCCACGAATCATTCCAGTTGTACTCTGAAGGAGTTTACTATGACCCGAAGTGCAGCAGCGAAGAATTGGACCATGGAGTTTTGGCTGTTGGATACGGAACGTCGGAGAGAGGAGAAGATTATTGGCTTGTGAAGAACTCCTGGGGCGAAACTTGGGGTGATAAGGGATACGTGAAGATGGCACGTAACAGGAACAATAACTGCGGTATTGCTACGCAAGCCAGTTATCCTTTAGTCTAAGTTATCCTAATTTTGCATGTTTAATACGTTTTTGTGATCAATTTCTATGGAATTAGTTTTTAAGTGATACATTGTATGCCAAATTATGGTAATTGTGAAGAAACGAGCAATAATAAAAATGATATATGAACTTTTAATGAATTTTTTATGAGTTTCGTCCTTGGCAGCCATCTTGAAAACCGTTCGAATTTGGGCGATACAGGTGGAAACTTGCCTTTAGAGGGTTGTGAGGTTTTTAAAGTGAGGTAAAGGTGTATTTCTTTACATTTTTGCAATGTTTGACGGTAGATGTCGCTGATTTGGAGATATGTAAAGTTTTTGAAAAGTTTAGATGCCGCTTGCGACGCTTGGTCGGCCGTTTCCGGTGTTCCGCCGAAGCGTTCGCTTACCGAACGTAGAAGCATTTCGCGATGCGCCGTTTTAGGTGCGCCGTGACCGTTGCGTTGTCTAGATTCTTTGTACCATTCCTGGCATACCAATAACAGACCAAACTTCTCATATTTACGGTCCGAAATCCGTCCGGATTTGTGTGCAAGCAGGCGGCGTGCGTCTCCGACACGATTTTCGGTAAGTACAGCATCGATTTCATTTGCAATAAGCGCGAATCACCGTCCCGGTGCCATCGAAACGGCATCGGGAATGCGAGCAATGCGTCCACAATTCCTACAATAGTTTACATACTTGTCGTGCTTGTGTATGTGGTGCGTCGATGCCGAGAGCCGATGCCGCGGTTGCTAGTCCGTCGTGTGCTTGCTTCCTCGATCGCCCGTATCGTTCGTATACATGACGCGAACGCAGCCAACGGTCGCCAGCCGACGAGCTTTTCACGTCTGACTTTCGGTTGGGTTTGCAAAAGCTGCCCGCTTGCGAAAAGCGCGTTTCTTTGCTGGCCAGCAGGCTAATTCTGCAGACAATGTGCGTCCGATAGTGTGCAATTAAACGACTATTAAACAAGTTGGCGTCGTTGGCGCTCGCGGATTTGAATAACCGTCGGAAGTTGCGCGCAGTTGTCACGACAACGGTTAATAAATAAGTTAACAAGCGGGTGAATCCCCGTGCAAACACACTTTTTTCTTCAAGTAACTTTCTGTTGTTTATTTAAGAGTTTTTTTTTTGAGTCAGTGGCGCGAAAATCGAAAATGTTTTTAAATTGACTAGAGTTGGCTAGTTTGGTGTGATCTCTTCAAAATAAGTCGTTTTCTCATTGATGTTGAATTGAATGTGCTAATATTAGTAACTCGTCAACTGATTGGGATTCGATTGCTGCGCTTTGGCTTTGGATTGGCTTCGATTCATTAAATGCCAATAAATTTCCTTGCACTGACGGTCGCAATCGGTGGATTAAAAGTTACACGGAAAATTGCGCACAAACGAGAAGCTTAAATGAATGCTTGGTTCGGGTCAGGTTAGTACTTACCCTTAATGCTAGTTTTTCAAACACTCTGTATTAATTGATGTTTCAATTTCGGGCTAAACCAGCAAAGCCATCAAAAGTTTGCTTTATTTATGCATTTTATGATAATCATAAATTATTTGACTGCTCATAAAAATGAATTTCTTATTAGTTTTATTGCTGTAATCGTTAATCGCTTATAGTTCCATTGTTGTTATAAAGTTGAATTAGCCCACGTAATAAACTCACTTTTCTTCAAACTCAAACTTACTTTTCGTTTCAGTAAGTCAAGTAGGCATAAATTGATTTTGTTCATTGATGAAATCACACAGATTTTTATCTTAATTTGAAGTTGTAAGTTGCGAAATTCCTCATAAATTGTTCCAATTGGTTGTTTGTTGTATTTTGCGCAGGAAACTTTCAGTAACGTGTTTTCTAAAGAAATTAGATAGTAAAAACTTAACTCATGATAATACAATAAGTAAGTGGATGAGTCAACTTTTCTAAGGAAATTTTTGGTTTTTGCCTTTTCATTGTATGAATTTTATTCTATGTATAAATTGAAAAAGTTGCGACAAATTTGAGCAAGATATGAAAGTAATAAGAATTACATGAATTTTTAATTATTATTTCCTGCAAATTACCGATCTGTAATTTACTATTATATGATTTACATGAAGAATTATGAGTAATCGCATGTAAATGGCCATTGAACAAGAAAGGAAGACGGTTCAAGTTTACTTTTTCTTACCTAATTAGTTAATCGTGCGTTATGCTATTAACTTGTAATAATATTTATTAGCATTATTCGTTTCGGTATTACTATAGTATTACGTATTTGAATACAGTCATAAGTAAATACAATGTGCAATGCGTACAGGTTGCGAATTTGTTGAGCTTGCGATGATTATCGCTTTAATATTTGCTCGAATAAAAAAAACATCTGCGCTAAATAAATCCGAAATCATCGAGCGCGTTTCTAAACTGGAACAAAGAACAAGAAGAAATAGAAATGAAAAGGAATGGATGGAAAACTAGTCAAAGTTGTAGACAAATAAATTTGGCGTCGCGTGCCTTATTTTTCCTTCTTTATTGAGTCTGAGCGTCTGTCCATATGTGCGTTCGACTATTTGTTTTCTTTAGCATATCGCTCCTCGTCTCCTCGAATAGCCGCAATTAGAAGAGCGCAATTTCGGTTTGAACACCACCACAATAAATTGCAAGCGCAGAGGCGGCAAACTGAAATTGCTACTTTTCAGACTTGCGACAAGCAAAACGTCCACAAGTTCGTCGTTAACCCGACGACGACGACGCACTAATTTTAGAACGATGTCCATGTCGACTCGCTGACTTCTAAACCGATTTTCCATGCATGCACTCAAGACAAACAAACATACAATATGCCACAGCACCAAGAATCATTGTCCTTCCATGATTATTGGCCAATAAAAAATGAATCATTTTTATTAAGCCACGCAAAACTTTTATTTTCAATTCCTTCGCGCGTAGCATTTGAACATCATGCTGTGTTGTGCGTTTGTGGTTTACTTATACCTGTAGAATTCGATTAAATAAGAGCAACATCCAATAAACAACGATAATTATTATTTATTACGCGCTGTTGCTTCATTTGTAATATTTATTGAGCTGACTTAAAAATAACCGGAATCAATTTGTTCTCGCGAGTATTGCGCGAGGCAATTTGTTACGTTATATTTTATTTGATTGGCAATCAAGGTGTATAAAGAAGGCGCATCCAACTCTACCTTAACTCAATAATATAAGTAGGTATATTAAATGAAATGTAACTTATGCAGATGCGAATAGGTTTAACGGCTAAGCCGCTGTTTAGTCGCAGCCAGCACGGTTGTTCAGTTCGCGTTCGGTGTCGATGTGTTTATAGATGACATTTGATTTCCGTTATTTATAGAATATACTTATAGAAATAGAGAGACTACACGACCCGCAAACATCGGCAAAGCTGTACGAGTATCACTTTTTGTCTCTCGCCGACGACTTATCATATTTCAAAATCTGTCCACTCTTCCTATAGAGTCCAGCGATTTCCGATTTTATTTCTAAAAAGATTTGCAACACTGCGTATGAGGTTTTCTTCCGAAACACCCACGTTTCGATAAGATAGAAATATAAAATTAAAAGCCGTCATAAAAATTATAAGTAACTACTAACGGGTTTAAAAGTAATGAAAGTTGAACGAATTTCAACGTTTTTCTATTCGATTTTTTTTTGGGAAGTTAAAAAATTATCATAAACACAGCGCTCAAGTTGAAATATTTTGTGTTTTCAATTAGTTTTATATGCGAATAACTATGAATATATAAAAATACATTTTATAGCTCAAAACTAACAAAACTAAAGCTTTAAACAAACCCGACTGACAAAAATACAAACAATAAAAAAGAAAGAATTTACGTTAAGGTATGTTTGATGCACTCAACAAATCAACTCTCAACGCATAAAAGAAGACAACAATTTACATCAAAGTTTACGCATTGATGTTAAATTTAATTAATCAGGTTTTAAGATCACTAAAATGATACCATACAGTATGATCACGAAACTTCTTCGGGAGGCTTAGTTTTTTTAAAATATTTTTTAGTAAATTCACTGAATTCTGACGATAAATGAGGAAGTCAAAAATCAAAATAAGAAACTTAATAGCGAATTAATCAACGACTACGTTTCTTTTTCTATATGTCTATGTTAATTGATATTTTACGACCGATTAAAATCATATTACTTATCAAAGTATCAGGAATCTGTTTAACCACATCAGAGCAGACGTTGAGAGTTGAAGCAGAAGAGAAGAGGAAAAAAGCATCATCAATGTAATCTTATACTGTAAGCTGAAGAGCTGAAGACACCGTAGGTTATTTTATTGATCTAAACTAAACGCGTCGATCTTGAACAGTCCGAGAGCTAGCAATCATGAAAACGTTCTTTGTTTTTGCGTTGTTACAAGTCAAGATTTGTTCTTGTACAACTGACCAACTAACTCGATGACAATGAGTCACCCTCGCACTCTTGCTTTGTTTTATTTGCTTAAATAATGCATAATGTCGGTTCTTTCATGCATTTTGCTCGCCGTGTCCATCGAGTCCGGCACGTAAACGTAAAACGCACACCGTTAACTCATTAGCATAGTCCGTAAACGCCCAGATCCAGCAACTTCTTCGTGTTGATTGAGTTTACCAATGCTGAGTGTTGTCTGCCGGTGCATGCACACCATAAGAAGTTGTTGTACATAAAGAGTGAAAGGTACAAACAACTTGTTGTAAACATTGAACGTGGATAATAATTGCAGAGCTTTATCGTTCTTTTACATACATGTATTGAAATTATTTAACTAAATAAACAATCAACAAACGTTAGCTATTAAAAACTGCATTAGAACAATTACCATCTTCGTTCATGGCTCTTGTTGGTGGTTAGATGTTGAATGCTTTTCATAGATGGTAATAGAAAGAGTTAATGGTCAACAATAAAGAGTAAACGTTTCCGTAACTAAGTATGAAACTTACTAATCTACTGAGTGTGAGTGTGAGTTGAGTCGAGTGGAAATTAGAAAAAGATAATCGTTGAATAGCAATAGAATATATTATAAGAAAAGTAGGTAAGGCGCCTTGTGTGCCTTGCTTTATCAGATCTTCACCGATGATTCATCGCTGCACTAGTGCTGAACTGATGCTGAGATAATTGTGGCGTTCGTTTATTCAGTTTGCTAAGCTAATCTCAGTTAATTTTGGCCTCAATTTGAGTTTTTAATTTTATCTTCGCAAAAATTTTGCAAAATATTTTTTTCTGTGAAAAAAAAAGAAACCAACCAAAATTGAGACCAAAATTTACTGAGATTAGCTAAGCAAACTGAGTAAAAGAACGCCACTAATGTTGAGGAATCAACTGGTAAGCACTTCTTCAGCATCTCGCATCTCTTCGAAAAGTCAGCGGAAACGAACGCACTAAACGCATTTAACAATCACAATAAACGGAGTTTAAACTCCGGATGTAAACTTTACTCTTTCTATGGCAGAATAATATTGCAACTTGCCACAGTAAAGGCACATCATCAACACAGCAACAGGTAAAAGTCAGATTGAAAAATAATCGCGCTTTGATTCTGCATTTGACGCAATGCAATATGTCTGTTGCTAACTTGCAATGCAGGTATTTGATTTCTGGCTGTTGTTGCCGAGTATTTTATTATCAAAGGGTTTATTTAATAATCTCGACTCGGTTGCACTGAGTTGAATACATCAAAAGTGTGCGTACGTGTTGTATGTCACAAAGTTAGCTTTAGATCAACATAGCTACACTGCTGCTCATGGTGCGTCTCGTTTCTGTGTACGTTTTATCAAAAGCTTCTTTGATGTGCGCACACCCATATCGCCCTCAACCTACCTATATTTCGAGTATGTAACATTTACCTTTAGCGATTGGTTAGTTAGAATCTAAATCTAAATGCGCATTGTCGGTTGTCAAATATACAAAACGAGACTAGCGAGAAACAATTATAATTTAATGTTGTTTTTATCTTCGCATTATTCTAAAAAATGATTCTTTTGTCTTGATGAATTTTCCTCGAAGCTTTATAGACTTTTGCTCCCCGCACTTGGCTGAATCTTACGTTTGGCGCGCTTCGAATTTCTCGTGCTCCATCGTCCGTTTTAGTTGATTCTTCGTACACTTCTTTACTTATAGTGTATAGTCAGTCGTCGCGAAGTCTTTTCAACGCTCGCTGCCTGGCAGCGTCGTCTTCAGCTTCAGCAATGCCATTCTTCCATAGCTACCATAGCTTTCCGTCTGTTCGATGTTTATCTCTGGAATTAAGCGTTCCATATATCTGTAACAAGTGTCCGGGATTCCTAGACATTTTTAGCGTTCTACAACGTTCTTACAACGACCTCAAACCGCTTGCCTCCATACCTGAAGCCCGAAGAACAACAAGAAGCGAGCCTCTTCGAGTATAATTTTTTTCCCATGTCTTGTTGGTTTTTTTTTTCTTCGCCGAGTTTCGTTCTCGGTATCGCTGGCCGTCCATTTGTGTTTGTTTTAATTGAATCCTTTTGATTTTGACCGACCAAGGATCCGGTGTTACCAGTCATGAGAGGCGCTTATTGCGATCCTCGCTGATAGATAAAGAGAGATAAAGAGAGATAAAGAGCGCAGGCTGCAAGCAGTTGGTCGATGTTGAGAGAAAGAAGATTAATAATGTTGGTTTTTGGTCGACATTAAGGTGGTGGTGGCGGCGGAACGAAAACGTATGAAATCGTCGTGGACGCGAAGAAGAAACGAGTAGCGATTATCTCGTTGACCTTTTATATTTATCGAATAATGTTAGAACTACTAGGATGATAATGCTCGATGAAGACATCGTTTCATATTTAATGCAGATTGGTGGGAGGCAAGAACAAGGAAGTAGGCACACTTTTTGGCGTGTGAACTTCTACCAACGCCAAAACTCCCGGCTATAAATCACTGAAATCAACATTTATTCACAAATATTTCGCTTCTTATATCGCACAACTGATAGCCATAAATTTCAACTTATCTTTGACTTTGTTTATTGCATTTTATGAGCATTTCGTACTTTTTACTTAAAGTAATTAAAACTCATTTCTATGAAAAACAAAGCATACTCTGCATTCTCCACTATTAATTAGGTATTAATTTCATTTTTCGCATTTTCTTTGCTGTTGTGCAACACTTTGTATTAGATAATTGATGTGCATATCTATTAACTTACCGTTGATTTGTGGAAAAGTCGAAATAATGACATTCGAAACACGTGCGTTTCTCTTTTATTTTAAACGATAATTATGCTCAGTGATAGTATTAGGGTGCAAAACAAAGTAAACTATCGCCGGTGCATTAGTTAAATTTCATAATTTTACTAATGAAATGCCTTCCTTTGTCGACGATAACAACTTGCAAACGTAATTAGAAGCGCAATCGCCGCTGACCTTTTCGATATGCAAATTATTTTTCCATATTTTTAACAGACTTAAACTTGCACACACACATATAACTAAGTTATTATCGTTTGCATGCATTTATCTACCTTGTTGCCATCTCTTTTCTTTCTAATTATCGTGTAAGAGTCGTTAATTACGAGGCAAATGCGATTGCAATGTTTATGAATAAATAAACATAGTTAGAAATAAATGTGTGTTAGTTATACTAAAACAATTTTCTTTTCAAATACAGACGCAAAAAATAAATTTGCTAATGAGCTATGGATATTCGAAATAGGTAATGAGACATTTATTTATTTACGATTTTCCAGTAACCTGTAAATGCAAAACCATTTAATTGATTTCCACAGTTATTATATGCTTATTAAGACTGAGTGTTTAGATTTAGTAGTTAATTTTGAAGAGGAATCAATTTCAATTACGAGCTCCAATTAGTACAGTCAGTACTGCAAATTTGTTGTTTATTTAATTTAATGACGCTAGTTTATTTTAGATTAATTAAACTCATTAGTATATGATTGATATAATGTAGAGTTTTCCAGTACCGCTGAGAGAAATTAATTGATAATTATGTTATCAATTAAATCTATGAAATAAATGTGAAAAAGATGGAGAAAAAGTGAATTAAATTTTATTCGTTTCCGTTATTAAGAGCGTTTATGAAAAATTAAAGATTACTTGATTGAAGCGATTTATTATACCGTTGCAATGCAATAAAGAGTTGAATTGAAAGAAAAAAGTTAATACTCGTGCCAAAGGCTAGAAAATTCACTACTCTACTACTTGAGGCTAAGTGTCTTTGAAATTATTTATTTCAGAGTATAATTAATGCAATTTTATTCTAATGGTTAAGTTGAATAGATTTGAATATCATAGGCATAGACACAGTAAAATAATACATAATAAACATATGCATACGAAATGAGTTTGTTTTGTTCTGCCATATTATCAAGTTATCGTTGCGTGGTTGTGTGTTAGTAGCTTGCAAGCTGCAACTTTCCCTTCACTTTGCTTCAATTCACTTGCATAGGTCTGACTTAGGCGTGCATATCTATTCTTACTTAGCTTTAGCTACATGCGTACAGGATAATGCAATAATCTCATTTTACATTTAAAGCCACTTTATTTCTATGTTGGTATAAATGCGTTGGTGTAATGTGTGGAAACACCCTGTACGGCTATGGATTACAATTATTACGAGTTGCCATTTTCATTTCTACAACATTTACCTACCTGTACAATTAACAATTGCATAAAACTGTTAACTCTGTTCGTGTGCGCGATGTTCAAGGCATATTGTATACAAACATGCGCGTTTGACTTAATTTCGTTCATCAATATTTCCATTCGAACTATGCTAATTCATGTAAATTCATTTTAATCATATTTAAATGGAGATTTGTCAAATGAAATCAAATTGATTTCTTTTTATTTAATTTAATTTCAATTAGCTTGAATTTTCAATGATTCTGATAATTACGTTAAGCAACAAATTTATAATTATTTTTTTGTAATTAAATGTAATAATTAATCGAATCTGTTGTGCAATGTTTACGCTAACTTTGAAACTTACTAAGAAATTATTATTGTATGAACCAATATCCGTTCATCGTTGCACTTTTACATAGTAATTTGTATTGTTGTTGGGAACAAGTTAGAAAATTTTGAGCAGAAATGCAGAAACACGTTGAAATTACGCAGAAATTATATAAATTTGCACAATCTTAGTTGGCTAGTTTTTGTCGACTACAGCAGCTATCTGTAGATGTGAAGCGAAGCGCGTTCAGCGAACCGATACGTGATTGACTTGCACACTTGCAATACTTGTTGCCATATAAATTAAACGTTTAATAAACCCACATACATGAACAACTCGCAAATAAAAACATAGGTAAATAACAACAAAGAAAATGTTCGGGCCGCTTTCCTTGGATTCTCGGAATTTATTTATCGCCGATTGAAGTATTTTGTTTGTCAATTAAAGTCAACATAATCAAACTGTTGACTGTTCGGGGATTGAATGGGAAAACGTGCATGAGCTAAGCGTGAGGAACGAAAGGAAGGAAGCGCAACAGCAGAAAAGCAACAACTTGATGATGAAAATTGCCCCAAATCGTTTCCGTTTCACGCTCTCTTGGGGGCTGTTTCTGGTGCTCTAGTGCTATGTGTATTTGTCGCTGAACGAAAGTTGAAAAGGGCGAGCAACAAGTTGCCCATATTCCCAATACACCATCTCTACCACTTTACGTTTTCACTGTCTTTTCTATTCAATGCATTTCAATTGGGGAATTTTTCGCGAAAACTACAATTTGTGCTTTATTAAGCTTCATAATAAAATTACTCGTCATTGTTTCCATTTATTTCAAATACCTCTTTTGAATGCCATGCCAATGCGAGTTATGCGTAGTTATGATTTTATTACAAATGAACACGTTGTTTTTAGCAATTTGCTCGGAAATGTTGTAATCGAATATAATTGCCAAATTTACCACTTGGAATATTTCGTTTAATATCGCGAAATCAAATGCTGATCAACTTTAGCGGTTGGAATGGGCGGATTTGATTTGAATATATGTAAATGTGGAGTGCGCCAAATTCTCCATCAATTTTGTTCATTTTAGTTATTTGCCGAATTATTTACCTCGCATTTGTATCTATTGAATTGTTATCGGTTAATTCACTATTTCATAATGGCAAATTTAACAAACTTCAACTAATAGTTAGCAACTATCTAGGCGCTCGCTACAGGGTGTTCCTCAAGTAATTCCTACATATTCATTATTCACATGAATAAGTTATGTGAGCTTGGACGCAACTGAGCTTTAATCCTTGTTTATAATGCCCACTCACGTCGAAATGTATTACTATATTACAAAACGCTAAGCTTTATGTGTGCTTAATAACTGTAACGAGTGTCCAGCCAGTACTAGATCAAAAATCAACCCCTGTTTTCAAAGTTCTTCTCGAAGAGTCCATGCAATACGTGCTTTTTAGTCTTTTGACATTTCATTGGCGTAATATTCATAAGTTTGTAACTTCTTACACGATGGTAACATTTTGTACGTGACCACGCATTCGGCATTGTGCTTCAAACTTAAATTTTACTACAACCCTCAGTTCTTCAGTTGGTTGCCGATATGGACCGAATTTGTTTAGGTTTGAACCCACTCACCTAGTGCTGGCTGCATGTGCATTATGTTTATGTATCAAGGAAGAAAGAACAATGAATTCATTAAACGTGTGTTGTTTATTTTCGGGCCAACCCTTTTTATTGTCTTGGTTGTTTGATGTTTATTAAAATTTCAAATGAAGTGCAAGTGACTTAAGTAAATTAACGCCGTTTAATTATTTCAAAAAAACGACAATAATAACAATAACAACTTTGTAGAACTCAAATGCACATGGAAATTGTTAACTTTTAATTTGTGTATAGATAATGTCAATTATACATTTTAATAACACTCCAGAATTTGTAGAATTTCAAAACTGATAACATTTGCAAATTCAATATTGCATGCCAGGCAGGCAATTATTTAATTTTCATTTAATTACGTCGTCTGCGAATACTAGGATATTTTTAAATGCAACTTTCAATTTATACCTAGCATACCAAATTTGGCGAGTAATTGCGAATTATTACCAAGATGTTTTCCGTCTTCTTCGCCTTATAGATAAACTCAATCAATAATTACAGCGCGTTTTGCATTCTTCTAAACTTTTTCTCTTTGTATTTTTTCGAGGAAATCCATAATGCCCCCAATAAAAGCAAAGCGAAAGAGAAACAAGCGATCAAGAATGACAAGAATCATCTACAGATGAGTTTTTGTTCGCGGCTAGACGCACTAGACACACATGGTGTGGTGTAATCGTGTAAAAGAAGTCAATCATATACAAGTACAACAAGTTAAAGTTTAAATAACAAAAGAACTAAAAGCATCATCAGCATCAATGGCAACTTGGCAACAAAATTGTACGGTCTTTTTTGGTTGCATCATTATTTTCCTCGCTTTTTTCCTCGTTTTCGTTTTCGGTTTCTTGCTTGTCTACTTTCGTTCGCGCGCTTTTGTAAATTACGCTGCTTTAGTTTAATTCCACGAAATCCATAGCGCAAGAGCAGTGAAACTATTATTAACGAACAGCTATAGAGTAGTAAACTGATCTAAGTCACTTCGCATAAATATATCTCGGGCTTTTTCGATTAATCATGTTGCTTTCTTTGCACCAAGCAAATAGTATGCAAAACATTCGCATCATGTGTAATTTCGTTTCTTTGCTTACGATACACGCGGATCTGGAACTAATTTTCGCTAATGGCCAACAATCAAGCAGTAAGCAACTGGTGCAGGCAGAGTCTGGCAAAGCAGTCTACAGCATCGCGTTGTATATTATTCCAATTTCTGGTTTGTTGCTCGTCAGCTAGCGCAAGTTAGAGAATTACTGACCAAACTACCTATCCGCGTAGAGCAACAGCGAACAGATTTAAACGATGCGCGTTGCTGTAATCTATAATAAATGTCAGAAACAGGAAAGTAGTCGAAGCAGAAGCTGCTCTGTACTTGCTCTCAAATTGATTCAGATTTAGTTCAACTCCAGTTCTAAATTAAATTATTACCTGCTTCAACGCAAATCGAATGAAAATTTATTTATTTATCAACTGTTTTCTTCCGGTAATTTTGGAACTTGGATCAACAAACTCCAATGTGCACTTTTCGAGTTATCAATTCCCGGTTGATAAGCGTGTATCACTCCGATATTAATCGTATAAACTCATCCAATTGTTTGTATCCCCTTATCGGCGAATAATGGAGATTGAATAAACGGCGCTTGATAAAATTTCCATATTCGTTTGTATGTACGAGTCAAGTGCTTCATACAACGCACAGGTATAAGATAATGAATGTGGATTGAAACAAACGGTTGAAGCCTCGTCGATAAGCGATTGCAGATAATAACGACATAGAGAATTGAACGATACAAATGACGGATAAACGAATAACAAAACGAGTGATAAAACTACAATGCATAATGATTGTAATAAGTTTCGATAAAACGTTTACATTAAAAGATTACGACGTCGACGCGGCTTTTTTCGGCTCTCTGACTGTTTATGCACTTGTGTGTTTAATGCTAGTTTGTGATTGTGCATTTGTATATCTATATGATGATGATTTATTTAAACTTGCGCTGTTTTATGGTGTTTGGTAAATGAGTCATGTTAATTTTTGCGATGACACTTGCGATGGCTAACATTGTGTAGTAGCATTTTGGTGAATAATTTTTGTATATAACTGGCGCTCATCATGATGGCCATGAGTCATTAATTATCAAGATTTGTGCTCATAAAAACGCGTAAGATAGATAATTATCGCAAAATGCGTTAAGACATGAGATAATAGAATTATTTAATTATCAATTTTTGGCGTGACAAATTGGATTTGCCCTTCAATCTGAATCTAGAAAGGCAGTTTTATGTTTTTCTAAATAAAGCGCTTTGTTTGTCTCTTCTCGAGTGAACTTAGCTTAGCTCAAGTCAGAGATTGCGCTCAAAAGCTGAGATATAGTAGCGAAGCAAAAACCTTCTCGTTGGCGCTTTGGTCTTTGATTTTCTAGTTCTCCTCTGATGCTGGCTTGTTGCACCTTTTGCTTTTACATCTTGCTTGTTCTTGGAGAGTGAGTGCCTGATGGTGACCACAAAACCACATGTCCACACAAATGTGTTGTGTGGCAAACACAGTCAATGGTTGAGTAGAGTCGAGTTGAGTTGAGTAGAAGGAGCGCAGTTGAAAACGAGTTTTCGAATGAGTCATCTCTTATGTTCGTACTTAAGTGTACAGTTTCAAACGCGAAACGTATACACATGTTGAACCAATCGCACCGAGTTTGCCTTTACCTTTACCAATAAACTATCAGCAAGTGAGCGAAGTTGGCTTAGCTGTGGCGACCCATGTGACCTGTCTATGTTAGTTGTTGTTTAATTACGTTTTCGCAGGTTTTTCCGCGACTTTTTTCCAAATGCGCCGCAAACTGTTATGCAATAATCGAATAGAAATAGCCGGAAATGGCGCACTGCTGTAGGTACATCGGCGATTGACAAAAAACAAATTAGTGATCTATGAGTTTGCAAAAGTTACAACTTGTTGTTGTTCTTGTTTTTGAACATGTGCACAACGTGCAAGTGTGACAAAAGGTGGGGACCATCATCACCGACAGACTGCAAGAACTCTTGTTCTCTATTCATAGACATAGTCAATGGAGAGATAATACAAGAAGAGGCTCTTGCTTGCAGGTCAAGTCGACCATTCGCAATGACCATCAACTCTACATCATCGTCGTTATAGAACGTCAACTATAAAATAAAGCCTTTCACGTCATTTTCTTCCTCTTCGCTGCGCTTTTAACAATTAAAAAGCAACGTGAAGAAGCGTAACGTACAACCACGTTGTGCCAATAAGAAGAAATTTATTGTTATTAAATATTGGCGCTTTTGTAACCAAAATGTTTCTCGCCCCCCATTATTTCGCATGCCACATTACGTTATAATTAGGTAATAAATATCGTGTTGTCACTTTAACCACCGGCCAAAACTGATAATGACAATAGAAGAGTCGCGTCGGGGCGGGGGGAAATTGCGGCGATTCTTGCATGGGTGGCAGCGAGGACAGAGGACTCTCTGTGAGGGACGTATTGTCCTGTCGCTTGCCGCCGTCGGGTGATATACTGACGGCGGTTATTAACGGCCGCCAGTTATTAAAGCGGGCTTCTACTCTTTGTTGTTTGTCGTTGCACGTAGCACGAAAGCTATAAATGTGACCGTAAACGTATGCAGAGTAATTACTTTGCTGATAGTCCGACCATCAAGGACTAAACAGGAGCAAATTTCCTCCTTTTCAAATTAATAATTTTTCGACGTCCATTAAATATTAACATTAAGATCCGTGTCAAATATTAGTTTATTTTTCACTAGTGCCGCAAATTGAAACCTGTGGATAAGTTTAATTCGCGGATAGTATTGAAATGAGTAAATTTAGTTCTTTGCTTGGTTAACATGATTGTTTGGTGAGTGGTCGATCACGCGGTGAATAACATAATGGGATGTAATTGAGGGTCGAACACAACGTAACCATCAAAACCAATACATGTTGAGCGTATTCACAGCAAGGGCTATTTCCGAGTGATATTTTAATTAAAAAGCGAAGCCCCTCTTTTATCGGAATTAATTAAATGGCTACCTCGTTCCGCGCGCACTTTATTGATGTTCACCTGATGGGATGCGCTTTGATTCGAGTTTTTTTCAATATCTTCATGATGGAAATATGTTGTTTTTCGAGTCGGAAATAAAATGAACGATTGCGCTTTGCCTTTTGTTATTTAGCCAGTATATGAAGAGTTAAAATGTCGAACGTGGGTACTTTCAGTTCGGGTATATACTAGACGAAATGTTTGCGCTCCATATACCCATATTCTACGCTTCGCCGCCTCCCTGCCGCCGCCGTACCTTTGCCCGCAACATGTCCTCGTCCTGCTCGCACTCGCGTGTTCGTCGGAACAGACGCAAAGTGTAGTTTGTGTATAGGTACACGACGGCAGCGGCGGCAGTAACCCACCCTCGGAATTGTTGTTCGCCAACCCAAAACGAGTCCTATACTCGACACGGGCACGTTTATATTGCGCCCGCCGCCGACGTATAACGTGTGCATGTGTATGATATTAAGGGCCGCATTCCAGACCGTCAGGCCCCCGTCATTACGAGGTGAATTTACAGCCGCGCACACTTTACCCACAGCCAACGTTCGCTCTGTTCTGCGCTTTGAACGAGGAAAACGGTTGGAGCGGCACAATGACGACGATATACCGAATGTTGACAAAAATACCAATATAGGGGTTTTCCAAAAATTTTCACAATTTAAAATTTTAGATAATTTGTATTTTTTGGGGAAAAATTGTTGTTGTTTTTGTTGAAAGTTGTATAGGGTAGTTTTATAAGAAATTTGCACGTTTAATGTAATTTGTTTGTAACATTGATTATATTCTGAATCGGAAACAATATGAGGGACAAGGATAATGTGTTCCAGGACGAGTGGAAATTCGAGGCGAAACCAACATTCAACAACAATAATAAGTGAACAGCAAGTAGATCTGAACATAGACTTTGTGTTCATCTCCTGTGTTGCAACCATTTCATTCCATTATGATTGTACAAAGCAGAATTTTTATTTCCTCTTTACTTGCAAATTCATGAAATTGTACAGTTTGATTAAGAAATGTTTGCCCTTTTTATCGGTCGTTTCTATTAAGTTTTATTGGACACACACAGTATGCTCCTCCATGTGTGTTACTTACGCAAATATTTAATATTCAAATATAAACTCATAATACCTTTGGGTATGACCATAAAGATTGAATTGTTTTTGAGCACGCGAGGCATTATTAAACCCCAGTGCAAAATGTCATATGATGGGAATGCCTACCTAATATTGCCGAAAGTAATAAAAGATAAAAGTGAAATATTTGGATGTTTTCATTTGCTCTTCATTAATTTTTTCGTGTTTGCTTTTTGTTACAGGCGGTACGTTATTAAGTGCAGGCACAATTTCGTCACCGTGGACACCAGTTACAGGACCCGCGGCCGATGCAAATGGCCCGGGTCCGGATACAAAGAACCTCGACGTCGGGGACATGAGCGATGTAAGTAGCCGAAACAGATAAAAAACCTATAGTCAAAACATTCGCAATTTTCGATCGGACGCACACGCATAAATATTTTCGTGCTTGCTGTAAATTTACAAGTAAATAAATCAAAACATCGATTACTTATGAATCTTGCAGTTTCTTATCTCATTGATTTGAAATGTTTATTTTATGCGCTTGCAACTTTAACGCATATTTATTCGAAAGTAAAATCTTATCGCTCTTTTTAAAGGCGAGTTATATGTGATTGACCATTGTGCATGTTTATTGCCACTTCTCACCGCCAGCGCCAGCCAATGCGTCCGAAATAAATCGTCCGTATCGATTATGGACGTCATTCAATGAATTTGATGCATTTATTAATACGTGTAATCTCTAATCGTAAATTTAACTCGAATTAATTACTTCAAAATTCAATGACAATAAAGTAATGGGATTATTTCCAACATACTTTAAAACGCATTTTAGCAATTTTTTTTTACAAAATTTTCAAAACTATGGCAGTTATTGATTATCCAACGTTTTAAGGCAAATTATTACAAATTTTTCATCATTAAAATGATCGAAAATCCCAATAGTTCGATTTTTTTTGTTTCTTATTATAATTTAAGATATTGTTCCAAATAAATGTGTAAAGCTCAATAAATATTTTTCGTTGCGAATAAGCGATTTTGGCGATTATTTTCTCGGCTAGCTAAGGAAAGTAAAGCTTTCAAGTTCGCCGAAAGAGGAGAAAATTGAACTTTCCATGCGTGTTGAATGAACACTTAATTTGCATAGGGTGGAATTCTTGAAATGTGTGTTTGTCCTACAGGACGAAAAAGATATGGCGGCGGCCGACGCCGAAGGCGTCTGGAGTCCTGACATCGAGCAGTCGTTCCAGGAGGCGTTGGCCATTTACCCGCCATGTGGTAGACGGAAAATAATTCTATCAGACGAAGGCAAAATGTATGGTAAGTGCTTGCATAGTTCCCAAGTTCCCATTTCTAGCAATCAAGTAATCAAGGAGCAACAGCGCAGTTTGTCCCATTGAGTGGAAGCGAAAAATCGCACCGAAACGAATAGATATTGAGCGTCGCGCGTTTATTGGTTTCCGCTTGACCGGCACCGCCGCTTCGCACTTTCTGATCTCACTCGCGAGCGTATAACGTATACAAAAGTGTTTCGTGCGTGTGCATCATGTGTGTGCGAATCATATTATAACACTCGATCGCCTTCGATTTTCCACACTTGCCACTTCAATCTATTCTTTTCCGACGCGTATATCGCGTAGGGGAAAACCGGAGAGTAATATTTCCAAAATCCCGTAGCCATTCTAGCCGAAGGCAAGACAATTGCATTCTGTTTTGCATGACATGACTTTCTTTCCACGAAGCGACAAGGGACGACGCTTTCCTTTTCTTATTTTCTTCGCTGGAAGTTCGTCCTTCGCTTTTGCTTCAAATATTCTGTCTGTGCTCCTCGTATATGTATAGTTGGACATTCGAACGTTTAAGCACAGGTTTGCGTCTTCGTCGAACTTGTTGGTAAAAGGCGGGAAATTTGCGCCAGGACTCGTCGTCGTCGTTCATGTCCATCTAGTTTCTTAGTTTTCCTTTTCGTGTTGGTCGGTCAATAATGTTTCCTAAGAATAGCCCAGCAAGAGCTGTTCGCATCCGCACATCTCCTATTTCAATTTCGTTTTCTGCACTTTTTCTTTTTTTTTTGCCCTTTGCGTTCTGTGCTTTGCTTCTGTAGCTCTCAACTCGACATTCACTGCGAGTGGACGCGAATCGACTTTTTCTCTTTTTTTTGCGTCCTTTCCGTTCTTTTTCCTTTTCATATATCTACGTATAAAACGTACTTTTTATTTTCTTCATTCTTACCATCGCATACCAACCCTTAAAGTCCACTTTCAAGTACGCAATCTTCTTTCTTCGTAGTCCTTGCTTTGAAAGACGGTTTCGTGTCCGCGCTGTCGTCCTTTTCAAGTACTTTTCTTATTTCCTATTCTTATTATTAGACATTTTCGTCTGCGGATGGACAATTCACATTTATCCTGCGTCCGAATTAGACATTGTCGACGCATTTCCGGCTTTTATGACTAGTTTCTAAATGAACTAACTCATTGATGGGCTGCATTTTTCATTATTACTTGCTTTATGTTTCTTTATAATCATAACATGCTGTCGCTTTGAGCTTTGTGCACTCGGCTCAGCTTCCAGACGGGTTGGAAGCCAGGACAATGAAACGCGTCCTACAGGTGGCTCTTTTACGCAAAAACGCGCTGCGAAGTGAACTAACGACGTGACCGCTCAACGTTGTTGTCAACTTTTACCAAGTTAAAGTTGATATTTCCCATTTCCATTTGAATATTGTGTTTTGCGCAATATCAGATGACGTTCAGAAATAAAACTGAGTGGAAAATCGTTAAAATTAAATTTATTTGACAATGGCAAAATGTTATATATCTTTGTTTGTTCTAATAAGTGGAAATTCTAGCGAATAAAAATCAGTAAAATACCGCGTCGTATTTTCCCGCAGTTTCGTTTTCATTTTAATTTTAAGTTTCCACATTGACATCGGAATTCCATGCGATGCAATTAAACTTTAAAAAATATTATAAGCATAGAATGGTATGGAGTTGGTTCTTGTAAAAATATCCTAGCAAATATTTCAAGTCGCACAAATGGCGATAAATTAGTGACACAAATATGTTTTTTTACGAGCTATCAGTTGCCGTTTCAGAGTGAGTCAACTGCACTGCACATGTTTTACTGCAATTTTGCTAGCTACTTTTGCTACTTGAATCTGGTATTGTTTCACAAGTGTGTGTGTGAGGCGACTAAACGGTTCGCAATTATAACTTATGACTTCTTATCTACCGGTGTCGGTGGCTTGCCATACAAGACGTTGCACAAACTGTGCCAACTTACTCGCAAGTTTCCAGCAAATGCGAAGCTTTTAGAGAGTCCTTGTATAATGTGCATTTGCAAGTCTAATGACATGTCAGAATTACCGATATAATTGCGTACATATAGAAATTAAAAAATAAAAATTCTAAAATGCACTATATTGCCAGTTAACAAAAGAACTGTGCAGGTTCATTGCTTTAGCTTCAGTTACCTTGTGCGCTTTTTAAAAAAACTTTCTTTGACTTGTTTGCTTTGATAAACTTGGCACGCAATAAATGTATCATTGCCGCAATAAAAGAAAATTAGCATATTTCCTTTTCCTTCGTGGAAGTAAGTGGAAGATTTTTCAAATATGAAATTATTAATTAAAACACAAGCGGAACACTGAATTCAAGTAGCAAGAAACCTGAAAGTAGTCTACCTGCGCTTAAAGTAATTTCAACATATTTCATGCACATAACAAAAGAATTACGTAAACGAGTAGCACTGGAAGAAGTGGAAGCAGAGAGTGGAGAAAACTTTCTCTTTGTCTTCGAGCTCTCCCTATGGCTGTGCTGTATCAACGTGTTTTCGGGAAGTTGTTGGGTTTGGCGAGAAGGCGAAGGCGAACTTCGTCGCCGTCGTCGTCGGAAAGAGAAATAACGAAACCTTGTGCGAGGCGAGGGTTGATATACATAGAGATGGAAGCGAGGCAAGGTTTCCACTGGCGGTGGCTGGCAGCTCGACTCAACTACGGATACCCTTCTTCTTTATATTTTCTTCTCGGGCGGTGCGGTGCGGCGCGTTTCCCGCCCGACTCGACGCTTCTGGCTCGTATGCTTGGAGCCTGTGCTTCGCTTACTTGCTCGTTCACTAATTGCACATTCTTGACATAGTTTCGTGCCCTTCCTCGCCATCAGCCTGCTTTCCACCCTCGATCCACGGCTACTGCTGCCATGCATGTAGGTGAAATGTTCGCGGCGGAGCCGTGGCAGGAAGCGAGAAGGACGAAGCTCTGGCTGTTTAGCTCGCGTGCCACCCTTTTCCATCCATATCCGAGTCCATGAGCATGAGACCCTCTCGCTGTTTACTGCTTGCTTGCTGGCTGGCTGCCTTTTCTCTTATCATCCGTTGCGTTCTATCTGCCTGCAATGTGCGCTCTGCTCTTGTGCAATGTGCTACAAACATATCTGACGACCCTCTTTTCCATTCTCCATTCGCCACACCATCAACTGCACAGCGTACAGCGACGACGAGTTTACTACCACAATAATAAGCGACGAGGAAGCGAGCAACCCTATCACGCTTCACTCCTTTAGCGCTTTGGCCAACTTGAACAAACTCCTCCAACTCTTCGCGGCACGGCGCATAAATAAAGACGTGTCTTTGCGCTTTCTGTTTCGACTCACGGACGGACGCGGATGAATAAAGGAACAAGGAAGCAAACACACTGTTGCTGTTGGCCTAATGTCGCCGCCGACGTCGTCGGGATAATGCAGGAAATGCCTCGACAACCCTTTTTTCTTGCCCGCTCTTTTTGCATTCTTTACCACTCTTTATTTATATATTAAACAATCTTAACTTGCGCCAACATTTTCATAATCACAAAACAAGGGAAATTAACTCAAGAAATGAGCTACAAATTTTCTACACGGTTAAATTACAATGTATTTTTATGGGAAAACACCCCTAAATTTATGAATTTTCTAAAATGTCAGTTTTCAGGTTTTAATCATTGTTTTAATGTTATTAATTGAGATATAATTTTGAAAATGTTGAAAAGTCGTCTTAAATATATATTGAATTTTCTTCAGGGCTAAATGTCTTTATGTGAAAAACACCCTTAAATCATATTTGAAGAAATAAGAAAAACAATTCAATCAAACTTGACTTTTTTTGAACAAATTTACTATTTTTTTAAATCACGAAGGATGAGCAAGGACGATTTTCCAAAATATCAACGGAAAAATATCACTTTTCAGGGCTATTAATTGAGCAACAATTTTCAAAAACTTGGAAAATCAACTTCAAAATTTATTGAATTTACTGAAATTCTTTGAAAGTTTAAATTAAAAGGTCCTTATAGGATTAAATAGGGATTTTTTAAACTTTAATAACTTGGGGGTGCAAAATACCCCTAAATGTAAAATTGTTAGCGGTAAAATGTCAGTTTTCAGTGTTTGTTTAATGTTAATTCTTCATTGCAGGCCGTAACGAACTTATTGCAAGATATATAAAACTGCGGACGGGGAAGACGCGAACGCGGAAACA